>OY987269.1:16138154-16424144 GCA_963920665.1 Straminergon stramineum | reverse complement strand
ACCAACTTAGCAATGTACATATTTATAGAAAGCCCAATGCACACTTCTTCTTCAATTGGTGGTTTGATGACAATACTATTGAATACATTATATTCAAGAGCAATGCTTATGCATTGCAACACTCCACAAATGTAGACGATTCATGATGGAGAGGTAGAGTAGCATGGTAATATGGTGGGAGATGGTGGACTCCAACAACAAGATTGGAGATGCGGACATTTTTTGGTGTAACCATTCTAATGGAACTAAAGACTTCGCCATTCATATGCAGCTACTAGTAGGAGGATGTCTTCACCCGTTGAGAAGTTGTTCAATTGTTTTTTTCTAGCTCGATCAATTAAAGTCTCTACTTTGTTGCATTCACTCCATTGATAATACCACTGCCTTCCATGACAAGAAAGCCCCCCTATATGATAATCTTTTCAAGGTCCAATGGTTATTACTTTGTGATAGTCTCGTACAGAGTGAACAACTCAAAGAAGTGTGACAAAATTATGGTCGCATGTAGGATGATTGCAAGGAACACTTCATGTTTTGGGCTCAAAAACGCGATTTTTGGTTGTAGGATTGGCAACACTGTTTATCAATTCTATGCGTTAGCGTGCGCCTACAAATCTCAAGTTCTCAATTGTTGATTTAGGGCGCCTACAAATCTAAACTGTTGATTCAATACTATGCAATAATATGTTGTACTATAGACTACTATAGAAGCAACTGGAAGCAGAAAATAATAGAATGTCTAAAACTACCACATGTACCTTCAATCCAAATTTCACACCAAATGAACAATTGATGCAAAAGTTATGAGCAAAAAAACACTTGTTCGAGGGTAGGGGACAAAAAATAGGACAAGTGTGTCTTGCAATCACCCTACAAAAGCTTCCAATGGCCTTATTGTCAATACATGCATGGGAAGCCCACTTGGTATGGATTCAAATTATAGGCAATTGTGTGCATGGATTCTAGATTTATTTAATTGGAACATCATTCTATACATATCTTGGCAAGAGTGGTGGTGAGCCTAAAGTTGGATTGTGTGAATAAGTAGTCCACCACCTCATAGTTGGCCTACAATATCGGAGCCACAATGTGTACATCAACAATTTCTTCACGAGCCTACATTTTTTGATGCTCTCTTAACCTGCAACATCTTTGCAATGGGAATTGTGAAGGGACACCACATTGGCTTTCCTTCTATACTTTGTGGATTCAAGAAAGGTGAACACCCAAGGTCTATTGTATTTTGGGCTACACACTCAAGTGGTAGAATAGTGGCCTATATGTAGTATGATTCAAAGTCATTGGCCTTCTTGAGTACATCATCCCACCCTTTAGGGCTTGCTATTGATTGACAATAGTTCAAAAGAATGAAAGAGGAGGTTGAGACCATACTATAGCAAGTCAAATATTAGGCCAACATGTGTGGCATAGATCTCGTTGATCAAAAGCAAAAGAATTATATCACCCAATTTCACAACAACAAATGCTAGTACAAGTACCTCATATTGACAGTAGATTCTGTCCACTACAATGCATGGATTTGTTATTGCCATAACAAACATGTTGAAGGAGAGAAGAAAGTGCGATGTGTGAATTTCATGTATGATGTAGCATATAGACTAATAATGCCAAAGATTGCCCAGCCTTGCACTTGTACAATATAGAATCATAATCCCTATGCTTTGCACTTTTCACCAAGTGACTCATGTTCAAATCCAATACAAGTGTTGCAAGTGCAAGCGGAAGCAAACAAATTACCACCAAGCATGTGAACTTGTGTTCATGTACAAAGATCTATGCTTCCCCAGGTGCTCTCATTGAACAACAATGGGCATTACGTACTCTCGACTTTGTAATACATTACAACCACAACTAACTATGTGTTTTTCTTGTTGTTGCATGTAGTTTGGATGATGGGCAACAAGCACCTTGATGGAGCTTCGGTATCTTAGCCTTAGCAGCCACCAACCGCAAATGAAGAACCTTCACTTTGAGTTGTGCCAAGACTCAAACTACAAGATAGGGTCACCACCCTAAAGTCCAACCCTAGAATGAGAGCATCTCCATTGAGCTTCACCCCACTTTATTGTTGTTCAATTTTTTGATGGCAGTTCATAAGAAAGACGGGCCATGCATTCACTACAAGAGCATGCAACAAAAACTCAGAGTTGCAAGAGTGTAGACACATAGAGTTTTTGTTAGCTTTGTATTTTTGAATTTTGAACTTTGACTACCATAAGCAATGCCCCCTGTTTTCACAACTAAATTTAATTCAAACAACATTTTTATTGAAAAAACGTATTTGTAGATTGATTTCATATCTACATTTTGTAGAATCCTAAATATCCTTCAAGAATTTCCTAGGCATGCAGAAAAACTTTGTGGGTGTTGGTTGCGTCCATGGTTTCTTCTAGGCGTTGGGAATGCATTTAGGCCATTGGGACATAGATCATGATAGGTAGTACCCCGTGGTGATTGCGAGCACCATCTAGTTTGTTCAAGTTCTTCCCCCCAAAACATTTACAAGCTACCTGACTTTCATCTCTTCTTGTTTTTGTGTTTTCAAAGAAAAAACACCAACTTTTTTACTATTGTATCACTTTTTGGGTCATAGTGAATCTCTCCTAAACTTGTTATGTTTGCAACTTCTTGTGGTGCATAAGCAACCAAAATTGAGTTGCAACCCTTAAAAAAACACCATGTGGGCTAGCAGTTCAACATTCATCAACTATTATAATCTACACATTTGACCAACCCATTTTGCTTCCTCCTTGTCATTGAGCATTGTGTCTAATCTCATCATTGTATCAAATGGTGGATTTTTGTGATTCCACCTAGATTGTTTGTAGGGGCTGATTCTTCTACTCAACATTGAACAACATGTCACTAATGCAAACAAGGGCTAGACGGTGAACGGTTAAACAATCCACTTAGTTGAATTATATTATGTACAATTCTAAAATACTTTGAACTCATAATTCAAGATTTCATTTACATATGTTAATTATAGCAACAATATCCAACCATATAGATGTCATTTAAAATTCAAATCTACACTTGTTGAAACAAGGACACCAAATTGTACTTCCAAACTACATGTAATAATGCATCTTTACAAATTTTCAAATCAAGATACTGCTCAAGCTTGCCTTTCATTAACCCCTAAACACCTAAGGCCTTTTGGGGTTTAAGAACATCATTGCTTTTAAAGTATTATTGGTCTAAATGTCACTAAGGTAAAGAAATTTCAACTGTACAATCTTGTAGAGTATATGTTGTAGATGATGTGAATCAAATTTGGTGTCATTTGACCACACAAAATGCAAGATTTCGATGATTCAATGTAAAAAAAAGGATGCTGAAATTTTCTTAGCAACACATTTGGCCAAGTGAAATTCAATTTCTAAACCTACTCAAATGAAAAACTTTAAACTATATAGTGCTTCAAAACCAACATACAAACACATTCATGTAGAAAAATATCATTCAATTGACTCATTGTGTCTACAAAATGGTTTTGAAATGTCAAAAATAGCAAAAAATGTTGCAAAAAACACATATAAGGTTGAAACTCCCTCAACTAAAATGCTTCTCAATCACTCATAACTTCTTGGATTGATATGAAATTTTAACCATCCAAACTAGACTAGTATGCACAACTTTCCCCCAAGAATTATTGGAAACAAACCTTTATTGTATGAAGAAGAAATAAGCCACCAAAGTTCAGATCTTGAACTTCCATTGCACCCAAACATTCAAAAAAATAAGATTGTCATGCAAAATTTACCACAATAACTAGATTTCAAGGGGAACAAACTTTATTGAAAACAAACATTGGATGAAGGAGATACAAGCCCCCAAAGTTGCAGCTATCGAAATGACGTTTGGTGAACTCAAATTGAACACTGAACACGTGAACTTTGAATGGCTTCCAAAAAAACAGTACATCTTGGATTGATCTGAAAATTTTACCACAAACTAGAATAGAGAGCACAGATTTCCCAAAAAGTTTAATTAAATTAGGACATCAGATGCAAAAGTTACAGCACTTCAAATTGGACTTCCTGACTGAGGAACACATGACGATCCTCGGACAAAGCAAAGTATGCATCTTATCTATGACAAGATGTAAGCGTCTCATCTTACATCTGTGAGAATAATCTTCAATGCGTACTATTACATCATCAATGGAAAGCACCAGAATGGCCGAAGCATTGCATTTACCAAAATCTAGCAAGTTAACCCTAGAAAAAAGAGTTCAAATAAGAGAAGAACACAACGGCAAGCCTTCACTACAGCTGAACACTCCTCTTGCTACTGCAACCAGCAATTGTGTACCTGCAATACATTCAAAATCGGATTGCTTAATTCTTACAAAACTCAGGTTAAAATGTAGAATCGACCCCCCCCCAACCCCCGCAGTATACACAGGCCCCCCTAGATGTCTCCTGTTCAAGACGTCTCTAACAGGAACATCTTCAAGCGGAGGTTCCCGATACTACCTCTGTATCCAAAAACCATAATAGAGAATGGAGATGCCTATGAAAACCAACACGACGAGAGAATGTGTTCAACACTCTCTGAGGAATGCTTCACTGCGGCATCAGTGACATGTACGTGTGAGGTTCAGTGTGGGAAAGGTACTTCCATTCATTAAACCACAAACCTCTTGACAGTTGCTCAGCCTGTTAAGGAAACCCTAAAATCATGATCACACGTGCTTGAATTCCCGAATGCCACCACATGCATTTCCAGAAATTGCAAAATTAAGTGCATGATTTCACATTACAAAAACGGAAAAAAATAAATACATCAATCATAAAAACACAGCATCTTGTGAAACATCCAAACCTCTCGCAAACCCTAGCTTCAGTTCCCTGTACATGTGAGGATGAAATTAGGAAAGATACTCGCGTTCATTAAACCACAACTCTCCTAAATGTTGTTCAGCCTGTTATGAACATAAAACCCTAAAATAGTGACCACGCCTGCTCAAATTTTAAAATGCCACCACAAGCAATCACAGACAATAAGTGCATGATTTCACATTACTAAAGAACATAACAAGGTATACATGAAGCTAAACTAACAGATTACCCCACACGAGAAGCAAATCACACTCTACAACTCATCGTCTTCAGGATCTTCATCTTCCACGGGCAGTTCCGTCGGGGGCTTCAAAGTAACCTCGGGAGTCGAGCCATCACCAGTCTTCCCGTTGACAGCCACGAGTTCCGTCTCGAAGATCAAAGTGGCACCGCCAGGAATCTTAGGCGGGGCACCAGAATCGCCATAGCCAAGCTTGGCCGGGATCTTCAACTTCCTCTTCTCCCCGACACACATGCCGAGAATCCCCTGGTCCCAGCCCTTGATGACCGATCCCTGTCCGAGCTTGAAATCCAGAGGCTGGCCCCTGCCATAGCTCTCATCGAAGAGCGTTCCGTCGGTGAGTGTGCCGCGGTAGTGTACGCTCACTTGGTCACCCTTGTGCGCCTTCAACTCACAGCTCTTGGGCTTGAATTTCACGCCAATCTGAAGCTCCGTCACCTCTTTCGCATCAACAAGTGTCGCGACCGTGACGATCGCCAAACAGGCCATCACCAATGCCACCCTCATGATCGCCATCGCCGTTCCTCAGAGCTTCGAATTCGATTGATTCGATATGCGTCGGGGGTAACTAAATCCCCGAAGTGAGAGAGACGACGATCATTGGGAACGACGCTCTTCCGTCGGGACTAAGATGGACGAAAATGACTTTCGTCGTTGGTTGTTCGCTTCTCATTGGCTGGGACTATAGAGGTGACAGCGATCGGTTCGTCTCATTGGTCAATCCCCCAACCCTGGAAGTATGAAGGACGAAGACTCGGTTTCGTTCGACTAAAAAGAAGACGAGATCTTATGTCAGTCCTGTTATCGGTGTTGGAGAGTGGCAGCTGTTTGATATACCGACAGTAAGTATAAATTCCTGGTTGCACATTTGCATTTGTAAGAAAAGTACAGCAATATGCCCTTATAGATTATAGTCATGACAGTAAGTATGTACACCTAAAATCACATGAATAAGCTTTGTAGCATAACCAATATGCTCTAGAAAATGAACAACAATTTTGCACATTGGTGAAGGACTATGAATCAAAATGCAAGTGGTTCCATCATTTTTGGATGCATTATGAATTAGTTCCAAATTTTTGAAGATGTAAGGTGAAGGTTGTTAAAAGTGTCATATTGGTGATGCCAATGCATTTGATGCACATGAAGAAATGACACTAATAGTATCAAAACATGTCATAGAGAAGAAGTTAAAACAACACAAAGTGTACCCAAAATCAACCACTTGTAAGGTTGCCATCTCCAAATCACAAAATATAGAGATGCACACTACTCAAAATGGCCCCCAACTCCACTTCACTCTTGTCCTTGAAACATGCACCATTTGGGGTATCCTCCCTATTCAATTTCCCTTCACAAATAGGGGTCAATTATGAGGAGTGATCCAATTTAGGAGTAGATACTGTATGTGCACCATAATCTCAATGCTGGCAATGCAAGTACTGTCGTGTCATTGCAGCAAGTTGTGATTGGCAATAAGAGTCAAGACCGATAATGCTAGAGTTATGATAACTACCGGTACATTTAGAATAGCATAAAATATGCATATGGTAGTAGAGAGTTGTACTACTAGAGTTGCATTTTTTGTTTCCTAGGAGTTCTTGGAGATCTCAAGGTTATAAAACTGCTGTTGATTCACAATCGTTTCAAATATTATGCTGTCCGGCGAGAGTCTACAGCATCCAAACTGAAAAATTGAAATTGTCTGCCCAGTTTTGCAACATACCTTGGTGTGCTAAATATCGAGCGTGGAATTCACCCTGAAGAACAGTGTCGAGATTACAACTCTTTCCATGACATTCATTTACTCACTGACCTCCGAGGATCTTGTATGATTCCGGAAGTGTATGTAGTCCAGGTCGAAGACTGAAGCTTCTCAAACATGTTTTTCTCAAGCTTGTGGACTCAGCTCTTGCCTGTCCCGAGGTTGCATTGTTGCAACGTCCTTCAGATTTCTCAATTTACTCATTTGAGATTCCTCGAGCTAGGTTATTTCCATTTTCCAATGCTCACAAAATTCAGTTGTCCTAGCTAGCTGGACCGATTACGTTAGAAAGATGAGCGGTTGCACTCCTACTCTGAAGACAAAGAGTGAGTCACCAGTAAGGGTAACTAATTAATTAAAAACTCTTGCTCTACATCAAGATTGTTTTCATTGGCAGAGTTCTTCCATCCACCGTTTGACGCATGACCATGACCTTGGAGTTTGAATATCATGCTGGAAGGCAGGTTTTCTCAGCAATATCCTAACTCCAAACCCTAAAAGACGCATAAGCATGAACCTGGAGGTTGCATATCATGCTGGAAGGTAGATTTTCTAGAAAACGCATGAGCCCAGATCGAATGGGGAGGCCATTGATGTTGTCAGGCGAGTTCTGAGTGTGTGGGTAATTTAATAATCAGTCTCATTCGCTTGATCAGGCTAACTACAGCAACTGATGCGATAACTCAAAGTGAATCCCACTGGCAAAATTTTATACAGTGGGCGCAAATTCAAATGCGAAATTTGTCACACATGCAGTTGAATATGAAGTGCTTTGTATATATATTACCTTGGTATCGTAATCTCTTATGTACCGTGTATAGAATTGTACGGACTTACTACATTTATTGTGTACTATTGTTGGTTTAGTCTTTTGGCCTTATGGTTACCCTTCAGTTGTCTTATAAATGGTGCTCCACATTTCTTGTGAAAGTCTATTGATTAGTGACTATTTAGTGTAAGTTATCAGTTCATTGGTCTCCTATATACAGTATTAGGGTTATTTTTCATATCATGCCGGAAGGTATATTTTCAAGAAAATGTGTGAGAGCAGATCGAATGGGGAGGCCATTGATGTTGTCAGGCAAGTTTTGAGTGTCGGGGTAATTTAATAATCAGTCTCACTCACTTGATCTAGCTTACTGTAGCAGCTCATGCGATTGAAATCGCGCATGTCTGGTAAGATATATAATCCTTCATTTGGAGTTGAAGACTCACATTTTATGCAAGGAAGGCGTCAGTGTTGGCCAGTTTCTTTTTCCTCGAGAGCTTGCCGTGGACGTTGCTGTTTGTCCGCGTTTTCCATAACGGTAGGTGACACTGGCTGGGAGTTTCTTGTTTAAGCACGGAAGTTGACGATTTCCTAGTCTTCTTTTCATGTGCAAGAGCTGGGTGCTCATCACCTAATTTCCATGTTCCCACAACTTACCAGATTGCTGTGTGGGGCCATCCTTTGAGTCAAAACCCTACATTGTCATAGCCGATTTCACCATTATATATTGAGTGAGCCGGGGCGACCTCCGGAGATCGAATCTTGGAAACTTTGTTTCAGAATCGTAAAAAATTGCGTCCATCAATAATTTCTCTACAACGTTGTGTGTATGCGAATCAAGAAACCGTTCGAATATATTGTTGCCAACAGAACCCACGTAAGAATTCATGACGGAAATCCGAATCATCCACCAAGGTCGTTGCTGTATAGAATGTTGAAAAATCAAGTTCGCGAAGAAGGGAATCAAGGGATGTGACCAGAAGCACGGCAGAGACCGTGTGTCGATCCCTTAGCTGGATGTCTTCTTCATTGCAAGTAAATTATTGGACGACTTCGCTACAACGTCAATCTTTCCGCCTCAGCAGGTCGTAGCCAATTACTAATCACTGCATTGTATTCATGAAACTGTTTATGGTTTAGGGATTTCTGTGCCCGCTGGATGCCAAAATCTCACTCCTCAGGAACCCTGCTCCTGCTTTCATGAGACAAGAATGTATCGAGGGTGTAGAATCCAGTAGAGTACACTGAAACAGCAACTAAGGATCCGGATACCCATCTCCTATTGATAGCCTTCAGCAAACTCACCCAATGTTCGCTGAGAACCGCTGGTTAGTTCATAGTTAGCTCACTGGTGGAATTGGGAAAAAAGCCCAGTTGCAAATTGAACACATTTTAAATAAACCGGTGAAAAATCTATAAGATTTCTATTTTGGAGTTAAAAAAAAGAGAAAGAAACGGGACACGGTACAAGAAAAACTAATTCAATATGGGAATCGAAGGAAAATAGCAATTAAAACTCCGAAAATATCTCCAATGTTGAATTCACCTCTTCCAAACAAATGTTGACTTTGATTTATCTTTAATTACCAAAGTGGTATACAAGCATGATTTGGCTCACTTCCATGACCACTCACCTTGGAATAGAAATAAGATTGTCAACTCTCACTTCAATAGTGGCCTACACCTTCCCACATTAACCGTGGAAGAATGCCTATAAAGCCAAAATCTAGCTTTAGAATGACAAATGAAAATGAAAGTCATCTACATAATGTAAACCAAAAAAATTCCAATTTTTTTGGAGTAGATCCACATGCTCATTCTAGTTGTCATGCACTAAACTAGACAATCATCAAGATTTTGCAAGTTTTTGTATGAATTCAAATGTATGTACCACGGATCACCTTCTTGTGTATTTGTCAATTTTTAGCTCCTTGCTTTAAATTTGAATTTTAACAATGAAAATGATTCATTCTGCATATGGCTCCAACTAATGAATTCTAAATATTAAAGTCTAAATTCTACTCCAATTTGAAATTTTCAAAAATTACTCAAATTTTATATTTTATTGCAATTTGAACTTAGGGCCTATGACCATAATATATTGAACTTCTAATTTTAGAACAATATTGAATCCTTATTTGTAATTTAATATTACCTACTATCATAAAAACCTATAGTGAAATTTTCAAATTTTTGGAGCTAGGCAATTGCAAGAAACACTTGTCGATTTTATTGCATTTTTATAATTTTGGGGGGATTACTTTAAAATTAGAAAACAAATTTTTTTAGATTAAAAAAAATGACTAATGTATATACCTTTAAGATGAAGGTACCCATGGAAAGAATTGCTTAGAAAAATTCTCTAAGTAGGAGAACTAAAAAAGTACTAAGTCTTAAGAAAATACATACCTCGATCTTTTAATTAGGAAAAAGTAGTAAAAATAAGTAAATACACAAAATAAAAGCTATAAATTTGCAACAATCCTATAAAGATGTTCATTCACTAAAAACACCACCAAAATAATATTTTATACATTTCAAAATGCAAGCAGAAAGAAACTCACTTTGTAGACTTTCACATCATAAAAAATTAACGATTTTTAAAATTCCTTCCCTAAATAGCTACAAGTCTGGTAGAAGACCATTTCATCCAAATTTCAGCTCAAAATTTGTTTGGGGGGGTCTAAATAGTACTAAACCCCTCCAAATTGGCAAGTGTGGCATTGAATTGGGGTCTATTTTTGGATAGTAAATTATTTTCGAAAATTAGGAAAAAAGTAGGAAATATTTATGATAGTCATGAGTAACTTCTCTATAAATCTTCAGTCATTTGGAGCCAAAATACAAAAGTTATGGCCAAAAAACAAATAAGCACACATCATGTGATACAAAATAGGACAAGTGTTTCTTGCAATCACCCAGCTAATGTTTTATTTGACATGAACTAATTTCAATTTTTTCTCCAAAATACACAAATGTTTCAAATATTCACAAAAAAATTGTAAAATTTTCTAAAATAATAGAAGACATGATGTTTAGTCTTTAAAAAATAAACACATAAATTTTCACCCACTTATTGTAATAAATTTGTGGAAGTTTGTACAATACAATAATATTTATGAATGTACTACTTTCAAATAGTGTGGCATCAAGACCTTGGGGAGATCACTCTTAAGTTTTTAAAAAACTACGTGAGTTAAAAGATAGGGTCCATTCAATTCAAAGGAGGAAAATTTTATAGAATATGTAGGGCTACTATAGGGTCCATGAAATTCCATATACTCTAATATGTATAAATTAGGCTTTATAAAAACAACATGTAGTAGGAATTTTTATCAATAAGTTAGCCTTAACACATAGAGGCAATGCAAATTTCTTTAGTACTAGGAGTATAGATAAGGACAAATAATTTCATTTGGATGATAAAATGGACACAATCAAGAAAATCTATAATGATTGATGGTTGATTGAAATTGTGCCATGGTACTAATAGTGTATATACCAAAAACATTAAGTATACATGTAAGAATTTAACTACAAATGGGGCAAATTATCACATTGCACAAATAGTGAGGTTTACCTTAGTGGATTCAATGACTTGAAATTTGTACAATACAAGGATATAATTTATAGTCTATTTAACCTCAGTCTTTGAGGACATATATGTTAAACACACAAATATAGAATGGGATGTTCACAAGATAGTTTCAGAACTTTAGTGGGGATTTTGAAATGTTCTATGGTAAATTTGTTATTTAAAGCCACCACTTCGTTAATGGCACTTGAATTGAATTGATCGTTGTTGGTTTCATGATGTATGTGCATGTAGTAGAGGGAAGGGAAAATTTGTAAAGAAGGGCAACAATGGGAAAAATTTGGACACTTAAATATTGTATATAAAATAGCCTCATTGAAAAAATTGCATGAATGAATTTACAAAAAAACATAGGGTATTGGAAATATACCCTTACAATTTTTTATGTA
Organism: Straminergon stramineum; assembly: GCA_963920665.1. Classification (NCBI taxonomy): domain Eukaryota; kingdom Viridiplantae; phylum Streptophyta; class Bryopsida; order Hypnales; family Calliergonaceae; genus Straminergon; species Straminergon stramineum. Next base: position 16,412,517 of record OY987269.1, on the reverse strand, counting down.
AAAATATGGTCATCTTAAAAGCAATAATGAAGGTAAATAGCCCTACATCAAATACCCTCTTAACTCAGGTGTATACTTTAAATTACAAGGAGTGATCTCCCTGAGATCAAGACTCTACAAGTTAGGAAAATGAATGAATGTAGTGAGATATTATTACATTTAAGAAATTGGATTTGATACTAGTATTAATGCCTTCAATTTTGAACTTATTTTTTAGTTGGGTGATGGCACCTTTTTGAATAGAACAATATTGCATATCATCTCTAGTTAAATAGAAATATAGTGAATTGAATTTAGTGAGCCATATGAAGTAAGAAACTCTATGTACAGTTCTAAAGGAAGATATATTTACCTATCCCAATGGAGGAGAACAAACTATTTAGCAAAGAGATAGTGAAGCATTCAAATCTTGGTTTATCTAAGCAATAAATGATTGGAAATGAGAAATCTTGCTAGCTACAAGCAATCATATAGAAGCACAAAGGGATTGCAAATAACAATGCATTCTAATTTTTTTAAATAATGGAAGATAACTCGAAATTATTTAAACTAAAAATAGGACTAAAATTAATACTTTACTTCAATATAGATATTGTTCATCATCTCTTCCATTACTAGGATAACTAATTCATTGATTATTTATATTGTTTAAAGTCTTCAATGTTTTAATGTGTGATTGGTCAATAGCAAGATGAATCATATTCTAATTCAATGTCCATTCTTCAAGAAATGCATTGTTAATTTTTTATGTAGAGCCTTCTTTCATGTACTTTAGAAACTAAGTTGACCTCCGAAAGTAAGAGTAATGCTTGTTTCTTCTAGGTACACAACTCCCATATTATATGGCCTTGATTATAATCACTTATAATGATTTTTAGTCCAATATCAAAAAATATCATTTGTTTTAATGTAGAAAATTCTTGGATCCCTTCTAACAAGGAATCCAAAAATGCAATTATATGCATGAAATGAATATACTATAAAGACAATAATAGCATTAAGAACCTCATTATTTGAGTTTTTTTTATACATGTATCATGGGACAAGCTACCCAACTTTTGGGGAATTTTTAATAAAAAATTATTTTCTTGTTAAAAAATAAAACACTACGAATTAATTTTAATTTTAATTGGAGGAAACTTCTTGTATGGATTTTTAAAAACTATGCATAGGTTTTTCAATTCTTCATATATATTGTGATTTTTTTTCAAATATGTATGCAACCCATTATTTTCTACATTGAATTTCTTTTAATTTGGTCTTCACCTCACTTTTTAGTCTTTTTAATTTGATAGAATTTTTACAAAAGTCATCTTCTAAGCTGTTTTAATGTCAATGACCGTTGTATATAATACAAGAGTTGTGTACCCAAGTTGTTACCTACACCAATACTACATACTTAGGAGAGTGACCTAAATCTACTCAATCATTAATCATTCATCGTATGGATGAAAACAAATTCATGGAAAACCTGTCTTAAAAAACCAATGAGAAAACCAATAAGGTAACCAACCCTTTTTTCTACCAAAACTTCAAGTTTGATCCAAAAGAAGTATATAAGAGAAGATAAAATTTTCTTTTAAACAAAATGAACAATAGAGACAATGGAAAGTAGTTTTAGATTTTTCCAAGTGAGTGCTTAGTTTTTGTAATTTTTGGGAGTATGCACCTCCAAAATACATGAAAGCTACTACATTCCTTAGTCCAAATTGAAAGAGCAAAGAGTTGATGCTAGTCATTTACTCATACTCCATCCTAAAATTCACAAAATCCAAAATAATAGTTGCCATGCCAAGAGTCCATTATAGCCACCTCTTTTTTGCAAAAAGTTGCTACTCAAATTCCATAGCTCCTAAAAGCAACTTTGTAGAGCCTGAAGTCATTGCTTATATCTCTAATTTTGCCACATTCACTTCACCATTTGGTAAAAAAACCCAAATCTCTCATAAATGGAGTTTGAAGAATTTCAAGTTAATTTGGTGATCCAAATAGGATTTCCTAGAGAGTGGAGAAAATAGTTAGACAATGAAAATATGATTGGTTCCCTTACAAGTATGCTCAATTCCATTGAGTGGTAATAAACTCTACTTGTATCACATGTATCATTTCCACAAGTGAGCCTAAAGAGAAGAGAAAAAAAATTCCAGCCTTTTTTGTTGGAGGTAAGGATCTATTTATAGTACATCCTAACCCAAGTACCTTTTGGAATTCTTCATGTGGCCATTGAATCTGTATATTGCTAAGATAAAAGGCTAGTGATAGATTAGTAGAAAATTACTACTTGAGTAGAGTAGAACTTTATATAACAACACTCTCTAAAGTAATAAACCTCTTTAAAGTAATATGGATTGTCGGTCCTAACTTAGACTCAATACAAACGTCATGAATGCAAATGACCCTCCTTTAATTCCTGAGCACCGATACTCTGTTGCCCAAAATCCGGCCATGATGGACCATTGTCTAGGAAATTTGCCACAACAAGTGCAAAAATCACATCCATAGATTTTCACCGTTGAAATTCTAAGGGAGATAGGTTATGGAGGTGCGGTGAAAATTTGAAAAGAGTTGACTGTATAGATCAAAAGATTATAATGGTCAAGGTACTATGGAAAATGGTGGAAAATGCAATTTTTTGAGATGTTCTACACTTCGGAATGACACCGTTGTTGGAGGAAGTGGAATCTTATCCTTAATTTTTGGCAAGGTGTGGGGTCAACAAACATCTCACAGCCAACCAAATTTTGGAAGTTTCTCATGCCCACAGCAAAGATCACTAGTATCGTGGATTTGTAAAAGTCACACCAAAAGCAAGCAAGCTCTAGAGCAGACTAGAAGTTCTGTATGGGGACAACACGAAACTCCTCAAAAAGCAAATCTCCTTGTACTTACCATTTCAAATGGTGGTCCCCACTCTAATGTACAACAATGATTTTCATCAAAGTCACTCTACAATGTCACCTTCTTGTACCCTAACCCCCTTGTACATTTTGGAGGGTAGTACAACCGCAATCCAAAGTGATTTTGGCCCAAATTGAATTTAGGGAGGCTAGATTTTGGCCTATGGGATGCTCAGGGGTTAATGTAATAACCTCTTTAATATAATATGTCAAAGTGGTCTTAGCTCGACTCTTTATAGAAATTCTACTCTAACTTAGTATCTTAGTTAGTTTAAAAACTAATCAAGATGTTATACAAAATAGTGAAATTAGGTTGCCTTATCCATAAAAGGTTACCTCATGACTCACCATTTGTCTATGTAGAGGCGCATGTACTCTCTGAACCAAACCCTAAACCAGTGAACCAACACATACCATATACATGGTTCTTGGCTAATGAAAATGATTGCATCCTTGTACAATAAAAAGTAAATATGTATATAGTGTAAAATGTCAAGAAATTAGGGAGGGGCAACCTAATTTTCAATATCCAATGTAGTTAATTTGTTAACAAGCAACCTTGCCCACAAATAGCTTGGGATGGAAAATGTGTGTGTGTGTATGACTTAAATGAAATAAATCCTATTCTTGCAACAAATATTGTGTACAATATGTGCAGAAATGTGTGAGTGAATCTACTTGCATAACTATTATGGGGGATTTAAGGACATGGGAGGGATGTTCCAAGGTTGTTCCCCGAGCTGTTCCCTTGGCTGTCTAGGAACTTTGAACTAGCCACTATTGTCAGTATTTTTTAATTTCAAAAAATTTCAAAAATTTCAATTTTTATTTAAAAACTAAAAATTTATTTTCAATGTTTTTTTCAAAAATAAATAAATAAATAATATTATCTGACATGGCAAGGTCTCAACCATGTCAAATTGTTGATGTGGCAAGTTCCCACATTCCGGGAATTGAAGGGCTTGTCTTACCCTCAAATCTCTTCCAATGTATGTTGCACACTAAATAGTGAAATTAGGTTGCCCCACACCAATTTCTTGACATTTGATACTATATAAATATTTATTGTTATTGTACAAGAATACTTTACTTTTGAATTAGGGATTGTTGTAATTAGGACTCATGAACCTCCTCATTTACAAATGGAAATATCTATAGAGGTACTTGTTGACTTTGATGGTTTATATTGGGACTTTTGGGGGATGAGGCAACCTAATTGTTAAGGCAACCTAATTTCACTATTTAGTGTAGACAGTCTGAAAGTCAAACACAAGTGATGCAAGGGCTACGTACTCATTTTGGAACTGTGTGACATCATCCACTTTAGAAAAACTAAAAATACTCATTGGGAGTCAAACTAGTGTACAAGATCTCCCCATTTTGAGGATAAATAGTTACACTTTTATCCTACACAAGAGAATTCCTTGTCATTCATTGGACAAAAAAAGTCAGTCACTTCGTTTATGGGGTAATGAGGAGGGAACCTGCATTAAGGTAGGTGAACCCAATACCAACCATTGACCTAATACCACCCAAATGTAGGACCCTTGTTGATCTTAGAATGAGAATCTATGACAGAAGTACATGCCTTAACTTCACAATAAGTGAAGTTAAGGCATGTATTCCTGTCATAGATTCTCACTCTAGGATCAATGACGGTCTTACATTTGGGTGATATTGGGTCAATGGTTGGTATTGGGTTCGCCTACCTTACTGTACTTCTCCACTTACTTTCGAAGAGGAAGAAAATGAAAGTAGAATTGTCTCCAACACTGTAAGTATGGTAGACCATGGCCGGGCTGTCCCAGAACGCAAAGTAGGTTCATTCAACAGAAACTTCTTACTGTACATTTGGGTTGAAGAATCACGTCTCCGAAGTTATGATGAGAAAGTTGAGTTTACTTTGCAAAACCCGGCAATATCGTGTTAATTTCATGTTAATTTCGTGGTAAAGCCCTTGCGGGTTGATCAACAGATAACACCCACTACTCAATGGAAGCGCAAATTAGATTGAATGACAGCAAGTTTGGAAGTGCTAGTAGATCAATTCTCTTTGAGTAGATCGAGAGCGTACGTCAGAGTTGCTTGCTTGATGCTGCCGGACGCCCCGGGTTGAAAACCAGGTTCTGCCTGTTGTCAAGGACTGAGATCCCGCAGGAACTTGTAATTTACTGCGGATGATACATTCGAAAATTTTGAACGCGTTTTGGAATTACGTTAGATTAAAGTATATATGTTGACAGCAAGTTTGAGAGTTTGAGGCTCCGTCAATTCAAACTCCCATTGGAAATTTGGAAGTGCCAGTCGATCGACTTTCTCTGAATAGATCGATCGAGAGCGGACGTCGGAGTTGCTGGGTTGATGCTGCTGGGTTGAAAATTAAACCAGGTTTAGCCTTCTGTCCACAGTCCGGGAAGTTTCTTTATAAAAATCCGACCATTTCCTTGATTCTAAAAGCTGGCTCGGATTTTTCAATTTTTACCCAGAAGTCAGCATGAGAAGTGAAAAAATTCTTGGTTGAATCCTCCTTTTTCAAATTTGATTAGGCAATTTGCCGGCTTTTTCCATTTTCATTTGTCTAATTTCTTGAATGTGGAAAATGGGGCCGGTTTTGTGTTTTGGGTGGGGTTTAGTTTTTGCTCCCTATTTTTTTTTTCTCTTTGAAGTATCTTTTTTGTGTTTTGAAGTGGCTTGAATTTTCACTCCCTATTTTTTTTCTTCCAAATATCCTTGGCAGGAGTTGAACCTGGTCAAGCCCCTACCATCCTAGGGCCAAGGATGTAGCCTTTGAAAAATACAAGGATCCAAAATAGGATCCAAGCATTTTCTAGACGCTAGTTAGTATGGTTAGTATTGCAAATCAAAAAATCTTAGTACCATGACTACCATCATTCTCAAGTGCCCTAGATGAGCAAAATGCATTACTCACACTAGGTCCACTTGAAGCATTCAAATACAAAGAGGGGTTAGCACACAAAAAACAATACTTGTTGTCATTCTTTCACTGAAGGATAGCATCACAAGTAATGTCATCTATCTCCTCATCTCGGCCTTCTAGTACAATTTGCAACATTGCTTCAAGATTTTTACTACCCAACCTCTTCCAAACTTGTGTTTTTAATTAAATATTGCACACTAAAAGCATATTCACAAGTCATTGTTGAAACACATTGCACACAAGCCAACTTTGCAAGAACATGGAGGTTAGGGAAGTAGATTTGCAAGGAATGACTCTAAGTTATCATACCCCACAAGTCCCTAAAATTTTTATCCCCCCATTCGCTAGTATATTGGAGTTTAAAGGCAAGAAATTCTCACTTACATGATGCCATGTCAACAAAGGTAGGGAGAGAGAAGCCTCCATACAAACGATCCACTCCATAATGTGCCAACAAAATCTCCAATTCTGTAAGCCCAACAACCCTAAAGGCATGTTAATTAGTAGGGTTCAACACTTTAAAACAAGAAATTATATCGTTATCATTTCATGAAACTGTGCATCTACTTGAAGAAAACCATGGAGATTTCAACACAATCAACTTGATGTTTATATTTTGTATAACGCATAAACATCAAGTTCAACACAAAATCTTCATTGAACTTGATGTTTATGCATTATACAAAACATAAACATCAAGTTGATCATGTTGAAATCTCCATAGTTTTCTTCTAGTGATCCAACCCTGCACAAATCGCTTCTGAAAAAGCCCTCTAAAAAGCCATCACCTCTTTCAAGTTAGTATCCAACCTGCACCTCTATAGGGTGATTGCAAGAAACACTTGCCCTTTTTTGTGTCACATATTGTAAGCTGGTTTGTTTTTTGGCCATAACTTTTGTGTTTTGGCTCCAAATGACTCAAGATTTATAAGAAAAGTACTCATGACTATCATACACCTTCCCTAATTTTTTCATAATTTTCAAAAATAATTTACTATCTAAAAATAGACCCCAATTCAATGTCACACTTGCCAATTTGGAGGGGTTTAGTACTATTTAGAATCCCCAAAGACAAATTTTGAGTTGATATTTGAATGAGATGGTCTTCTCCTAGACTTGTAGCTATTCGGGGAAGGAATCTTAAAAGTAGTTAATTTTTTGTGGTGTGGAAGTCTACAAAGTGAGCTTCTTTTTGCTTGCATTTTGAAACATATAAAATATTATTTTGGTGGTTTTTTTGGTGAATGACCATCTCCATAGGATTGTTGCAAATGGCCATTTTTTCTTTTGTTTATTTACTAATCTAGATGCTACTATCATTTATGACACTCTCATCTCCAGAGTTGGGGGTTGGATCTCTACATGTTTATGGCATTTGGTAGAGATGGAGTAGGCACCATGGTTGTTGCTAGGGTGGTGCTGCAATTGGAATCACAACCCATGTAAATCCATTCCTCCTCTCTTGCCATTATGTAGCACATCACACAAATTTAGCAACCCTAGATGTTGCCAAAGCACTGAACTACAAGTTTCTTTCCAATGAAGTGGATTCATTGTTGAATTCAATTTCCTCTTTCTTCAACAAATCTAGCAAGCACAAGCATGCGCTCAAGTCTTTCCAAGAAGAATTGGTTGATGCCAAAAAAAACATAAAGTGATATTACAAGATCTACTAGCTCAGTAGATGGCATGTAGTCCCTTCGCTGTGTGATTCACTAGAATCTGTGCTCCGCTTCTTCTGAGATTTGGATGACTATGACTTAAGTAAGGTGTAGACTGGAATTTACTATAGACTTAATCTATTGAAAAATTCCTATAGTTAAGAGTTCGTTCTCAAGGAGGTTCAGTGCCATGGTAATTTCCTAAGAAAGTGGATTTAATTCCACTTAGGGGTGATTGCAAGAAACACTTGTCCTATTTGTTGCGTTTTCAGTTTTTGCTGCATTAGTCCTATTAGTACTACGAGTCCTGCGAGTACTATGAAGGGTACGGGAGATGAAACATATACCGTTGATTGGAATCGAGATGAAACACTGGGAAGATGCGTGGCTGCATGGTAGTGGATGATAGTAGGAGATGTCAGGGAAGGCTGATGTTTTGGGACAATCCCTGTCATCCACGTTGGCAAAATTGTAGGCGTAGTAGGCCCCGCCCAGTACTAAGGAGTCCTATACTATACCCTAGACTACTATTTTCTGATAGTGTCTTCGATTTACCCCAAAAAATGAAGCTGGAACTTTCCCATTTTTGAAAAACAGTTAATGATTCTGGAAAAATAAATTTAAAAGTGGCCATTATTGCCAACTGAGAGAACTACTGAATGGAGCAAGAAGAAATTGGAAAACATTTTGTATTACTTAGAAAATGTTGTATAAACGTCGCACACATTGGAGCAATGCCAAAAGCAATTGAAACATGATTTTGCAAATCCCTCTCCACAAAAGTTGTAATTCCACTATAGCAACTCACTGTCTAATTTTGACAATGTAATCCTTCAAAAAAGGTACTCGATAGTACTAAAAACTATCAGAACCGCAAATGTGACATGTAAATGAAATTCAATTTCACACCCTAAAATAATTTTGAAAAATTCAGATTAATTTGTGTTCATTCATCAGTGCTAGAGGAACCTACATTTTGAATTTCATGTTCATTCAATCATTTCTCCAATAGTTATGGCACAAAACAATCACCGCATTGAAAGTGTGACGCAAAATAGGACAGGTGTTTCTTGCAATCACCCTTAGGTTATGCACAATTGAAGGAATTGAGGTAATTTCCCTTTCTATCCAAACAATAGCTGGATTTAGCTTTATTATATTTGAGTTGAGATCGAGCACTTATCAATTCTATTGCAATCTTTTCTTCTAGCTTTGCTCCCGAACTTCTTGCCAATATCACCCATAGCTCTAGTACAATCTTCTATTGATCTTTCCACTTTAGTAGCCAGAATCTCCAATTGATTCTTTCACTTTCACAGTTTAGCTCCACCTTCCCTTTAATTGGGCTCTTGTCATTTCCTTCCATAACGGATTTCTTCTCAATTTTACACTTAGGCTTTAAATAATTCAATCACTTATAGTAGTTACATTTTCTTACTTCTTCTTTAGAACATTCCTCATCCATTTATTTTATATTACTCATGTTCAGTTCTATTGATCCCGGTTTACAAATTCATGTTCAATGTATTTCTAATCATACCATTTCTATAGATTAACTCTTAGTTCACATCATAAAGCTCTTGATAGTATCATACTCATACACAATTGAGACAACAATTAAAACCCGATTTATACATGCCTTCACGACCAGACATGACAACAAAATTTCCTCACAAAATTAAATCCATAGACTCATATCTCCGCACAATTACATCTACAAGTGATACACATAATTCCAGCAAATACAATCATTCACATCTATAATCACAATACAATAGAAAATTTCACAATTTCATAACTCAATCATAAATCTGCACATACAATTCTCAACTCAATTGAGCACAACTTTACACTAGTAATCTCTGCATTGAATTTCATTTGACAAAACATTACAATTGTTTCTCATCCTCTCCAATTCCACTCCTCAACAACTATCGATGTCGAGTAAAGAGGCCTTGCCTTGGGAAAACGTGGGGCTTCTAGCTGCAACTAGATGTGGTTCAAATTATGAAAGATCCCGTGGCCAAAGTCACAAACATAACAATAAATCCCCCCAATGATGCCATATGAACCAAAATACTATCACCCTTTCATACACCCCTCCAAAGATGTCATGGAGTCTCAATATACCCCATGCATGATAAAAAATTGTAGAAACAAAGTCATATCCTTCATGAACTCCCCTCGAAGAAGTATCTGATAGTTGATTGAGTGCCACGTTCGCTATACAACTCCAAAATAAGAGTGTGATATGCCTTTGGAAAGCTAACAAAAAGTTTTACAACCTTTCAAAATTTCAATTAAAACTAAGATACTGTCCGACTTTTATGGTCATTCAAAGTTCACCCTTCCCAACTCAAAGGCAGCTCACCTATACTTTACTCTCAAGCTCATAACTTTCACATACTACCTCCAAATCAAGAAAATAAATCCATTTTGAAAAGCTAACATGAGCATCTACAAGCTCCTCAAGTTTCACTCAAATACAAAATACTGTCCACATTTCATAGCCTTTCGAATCTCACTCACTTGAAAACCCGAAAGTATCCCTTCACCATTTCACTCTCAAACCCATAACTTTCACATACTACCTCCAAATCAAGAAAATAAACCCATTTTGGAAAGCTAACATGAACATCTACAAGCTCCCCAAGTTTCACTCAAACACAAAGTACTGTCCACATTTCATAGCCTTTCAAGGTTCACTCTCTTGAAAGTTTGAGGCAGCTTCACAACACTTCACTCTCAAATTCATAACTTACACATACAAACTCCAAACTTCATGAGTGATAGCTTTTCGGAAACACAAAAAGAAGATACACAAGCTCTCAAAATCTCATTACCAAACTCTCCATGTACAAAGTGCTCTCCCCTCCCAAAGTGACGGCTTCCCTAAGCAAACAAGGAGGAGGAAGAAGATGATCCTCAACCTCATCCGCCACCTCAACCTCCATGCCATCCACTTAAGTTAGTGGATTTTGGCCACTAAGAAGCCACATGGGCCATAATACCCACATGAGCCATAATACCCACATGGGCCACTTCCTCTTCTCGATTAGTCTATCCATATCATCTACATGGATTTCTAATCCATTACAAATAAAATAAAAATAAGGAAAAAGGTAAAACAAGCTTTACCTTTTGTTTTTACAACTTCAACCTAACTAACTAACATATTAAAATATCTCTAGTATAGAAATCAAAGAACTAAGTGTTTATCAAATAGAGGTAAAAAAAAAGAGTTCAAGTGGAGTATAACCCATTTGTTTCTTGAAACTCTACAAAAAAACCCCTCCAATTTAACAAACAATTATGCATTTTCACATAATGAACACATTTACAATATGACATCAATCCAGCCCAACTAACACAAACACCAACACTATCGAAACTAAACTATGTTCTCTCTTAATTATCGCAAACAAACCATAGATCACTCCACCATTGCCGGCCAACACCGCAGGAGCCCTGGACTTCTTCCAGACTGGGCAGCCATCGTCCTTCCGTACTGACTTCACCTAAAGCAATTGACAACCACCCCAACCACCAAACAATAGATTCCATCCACTGACCCATTGAATCTCATTCATCTATTGATAAATCCCCATGAAACCCCAAAATAGACGGTAACTATTGCATATTAACAAGTAAAACCTACATTCCATAAGGAATTCCAACAAAATTGGAACAAAATTGGAATTATTGTTCTAAACAACTATAGATCTAATACTACATTAGGCAAAGTCCTTGTTGGAAAAATTGAGTCAATTCAAGTATATTTATATATAAATGTAATTACATTTATATTTTCTGGTAGACATTCTCCATTCCTTGGCCATGTTGTCTAAAGTTTTCCAAATCAAGTTTGTTGATGTTACTACCATTGGCAGAATAGTTTGTAGTGAGGTTGTTCAAATTCAAATGATGTTTATTGTTGAATCCCATGACTTGAACATAGCAATGTTCAATGAGGGTACTAGTTTTCATATCTTTTACTAGAGTATGGTCCTCACAGAGGTCACTTGAGGAGGTTGCAGTTTGAGGTAAGGGGAAAGATGTTCCATGGTTTTAAAATGCAAGGTGATTGCAAGAAATACCTAATGATTTTGTTGTGTTTTCATGATTTTGGGGGGGAGTACTTTAAAATTAGAAAAATATAATGAATGTATATACCTTTAAGATGAAGGTACCTACAAAAGGAATTGCATACAAAAATTCTCTAAGTAGGAGAATTAGAAAAGTGCTAAATCTTAAGAAAATACATACCTTGATCTCTTATTTAGGGAAAAATAGTAAAAATTAGTAAATAAACAAAAGAAAAAATGGCCATTTGCAACTACCCTATGGAGATGGTCATTCACCAAAAAAACCACCAAAATAATATTTTATATGTTTCAAAATGCAAGCAAAAAGAAGCTCACTTTGTAGACTTCCACACCACAAAAAATTAACTACTTTTAAGATTCCTTCCCCGAATAGCTACAAATCTAGGAGAAGACCATCTCATTCAAATATCAACTCAAAATTTGTCTTTGGGGATTCTAAATAGTACTAAACCCCTCAAATTGGCAAGTGTGACATTGAATTGGGGTCTATTTTTAGATAGTAAATTATTTTCGAAAATTATGAAAAAATTAGGGAAGGTGTATGATAGTCATGAGTACTTTTCTTATAAATCTTGAGTCATTTGGAGCCAAAACACAAAAGTTATGGCCAAAAAACAAACTAGCTTACAATGTGTGACACAAAAAAGGGCAAGTGTTTCTTGCAATCACCCTAATCGCGGATTGATTTTTGTCATTTCGCCATGTCCTAAACCTGCTACAATTTTCAACTAAGGCATTAGAATTGAAGCAAGCAACAATACATAGTGAAGTCTAAACTAGTGAGCATGGACAAATCATAATTCACAATAAGGGAAAAAAAATGGAAAACTGAATTTATAAAACCATCGGTTTTAGAAAACCAAACGGTTTGCAATGAAAAGCAAAATGAATAAATGAAATTGAGGAAGAAGAAAACAAATTGGATGTAGGATTCAATGTTTAAACAAACCTAATTTGCGGATGAGCAAATCATAAGAACGTCTCGTGAATTAAAATAGGCTTTCCAGAAAGAAGGTAGTCCAAATCATACAATTGCACATCAATTTGAAACACAATTGCCACCACAAGTCCAGACTCTTGAGGAAGCACTATTGCAAATCAATTACACACAAATTAGTTATAATACGCAATGCACCAATTGCACTTGGAAATCCCAACGCAAATTGGTCGCCCCCAAATCCCAAGACCCGAGGTCGCCCCCAAATCCACCAACTTGGGCTCAACAACAACAAGACTTGAATTCGCCTCCACCCGCAGTCGCCCAAGACCCGAGGTCGCCCCCCATTCCACCAAATTGGGCTCAACAACAACAAGACTTGAATTCGCCTCCACCCGCGGTTGCCCAAGACCTGAACTCACCCAAGACCTATAGTCACCTCTATCTTAAAGTCACGTGAGTGCAGGAACCAACATACCACAAGATGTGAGCCATCTCCAACTCTAATGAAGTCAAGCTTAATTGCATCTTCCATACACTATAATTGACATGTCCTTCAATGCTCATAGTTAGTTAATACTACAGAATTAGTCTATAAATATAGAAATTTTAGTATGACTAATTAGAGAAATTGAAGAGGGTTTTCCAAACCCTAAACTCTAACCCTATACCCTAAACCCTATAGAAAAACCATGGACCTTCTCCATGTATGCCAGTCCAAAAGTAATGTACTTCTATTTTTTAGGATGGATAAAATGACACACATATGTGAGTTGCTTTTCATTATATGTCGTTAAAAAGTTTGAACTCTTAAACCTTGTACTTGTAAGATAAAAACCATTCAAAGTGTCATTTCCTAACTTTTTAATCTTCAATAAATTGAATATTCATTCACCCCTTCAAATGTGTTTTAAATCCCCTTGATGTATCAAGGGGAGGACTATATTGAAATTCCTATGTTGGAGGATGGAAAATGAAATGATGAGGAAAAGGGCTTCCCCAAGTCTCCCTTTCGTAAACCATTTCTTATGTAGATAAAAAGATTTCTTCTTCATGCATCCCACGGTGTTAGTATTTTTTTTGTACATGGTTTCCCCCAAAAGGGAAGGTCTCCTCTCAATGTACTCCCTCCAAAAATTAAAATAGGAAATGGTCACGTTGAATTTGACATGACCACAAGGGAAAAATAAAATGTCAAGGAGAAGAGCTTCCCCAAGTCTCCATTTCTTAAACCACTTCTTATGTAGATAAGAAGATTTCTTCTTCGTGCATCCCACGGTGTTAGTATTTTTTTTGTACATGATTTCCCCCAAAAGGGAAGGTCTCCTCTCAATGTACTCCCTCCAAAAATTAAAATAGGAAATGGTTACGTTGAATTTGACATGACCACAAGGATGGATGAAGGAGAAATGAAATGTTAGGAAAAAGGGCTTTTCCAAATCTCCACTTCCTAAACCAATTTGCTTTCTTTATTACTTAATTAACTTTTGATCCCTTAGTATTGAATGCCTCACTTTTAGGATTTTCTGGAGTTATTCCTCAGAAAAGGGAGGAGCGGTACTTGAAAAGTTTGAACGCCTTCCCTCCACTTTGTAAGGGGGGAAACTCAAACTCATGTTTTCTGGCGCCCTTGACCCGTGGTCGCCCCATACACAGTCGCCTCCATCATCATGAACTAGAAGACCTCTTGAGTTTGAGACTTGCAGTCGCCCCATCAGCCGCGGTCGCCCAAGAAATGATCTGTGGTCGCCCCCCTAAGCCCCCTTCTACCCACATTTGCCCCCCTAGACCCGCACTTACCCCCCTAGACCTGCACTCACCCCCCTAGACCCGTAGTCGCCCCCTTCTACCCGCACTCGCCCCCCCTGGACCTGCACTCGCCCCCCTGGACCCGCACTCGCCCCCCATAGACCCGCACTCGCCCCCCCCCCTCGACCTGTAGTCGCCCTGGATTGGACTTGCAATCGCCCCGGATTGAACCCGCAGTCGCTCTCATTCTAGGACCCGCGGTTGCCCCATCTTACCCGCACTCGCCCCACCCGCACTCACCCCACTCGACCTATAGTCACCTTGGATTGGACCCGCAGTCGCCCTCATTCTAGGACCCGCGGTCACCCCACCCGTAATCGCCTATGGTGACATGGTCAAAGCTTTCCACATCACTGTTGACAACCCGCCACGTAAAATAAAAATTTTGGCTGCCCTGCCCGAAAACCCTAAACCCTAATTTCGCGCTCGTCAAATTTGTCTCGTATATGCGACACTCATCTTATACGACATGCAACATTAGACGAACAACTCGACACCCAAACCCCAAAACACGTTCGACAGAACAACCCTGCGAAAATCTCTTTTTACCTTTCAGAACTTCATCCTAAACATTTCTATATCATTTGAAAATCGTCAAAAAAATTCTGCTAGGTTGTAACAAAATGCCAGTACTCCTTGTTCATTGCTATTGTCAAGGAGATACCAGAAGAACTTGACAATATATGTTATTTAATGCAAATGATACATCTGTAAATTTTGAACATGTTTTGGAATTATTAGATATTAAAATATTAACAACAAGTTTGAGAGTTTTAATTGAGGCTCTAGCTCCGATTGTAAATTTGGAAGTGCCAATTGATCAACTTTCTTTGAGTAGATCAAGAGCATACATTAGAGTTAACCCCTAAATGCCCAAGGCCTTTCTTGAGCTTCTAGGAATTTGCTCTCAATTGAATAAGAAGCGAATATTTTAATAAGCTTCATCAAATTTTTTTGAAATGTAACCATACAAATTCAAACTAGATATGTTAGAGATCACTAAGGAAAAGATAACACAACAATATCACTTATGAATTGAAAGATTGTAATGTTTGATCATGAGGATATGAAAAGTGCAAAAGTGACTTGAAGTCTTTTGATCCTCTTTTCACATGTTAAATCTAAAAGTTGGTCACCAAAAAAATATGAGGTTAAGGGCCTAACATGTATAACCCCAATAATTTGTAATTTCTCAAAACATAATCTACAATTTTTTTAAATGAATTTCTATTGTGGTTTTTTCTCTAAGATCTAGTGTATTTGAGGCTCATTTCCAAGAGCCCTTAACACTACAGAAAGTCAAGATTGCAATGGGCACCCTTGCACAAAATCTTGAATAGAAAAATCATAACCAATCATTTTTAAGATCAGATTTTTGATGCTTAAAACTAGACTTCAAAAAGAAGTTTAAAAAAATACAAACTACGAATAATAACAACTTGGTTAGGTTTTATTTAATTTCAAAGTTTTGCAAACACCAGAGTTTGGTGCCTTTGGCATTTGAGGTAGAAGGCTCAAGAATGGCACATATAAGGAGAAAAATAAATGTGTGGAAGAAACTATCTATTCAATGATTTCCATTTTTTTTTGGTAGACAGAGAAATGAAAAAGAAACAAATTGCAATTTAACCCCTAAATGTATTTGACTATGTTTTCACCAAAAACCCTCCAAAACTATCATTTCTAGTACAAGCATCAAATTTTAGAACAATACCATTTTTGGACAAATGTAACCATAGGATCTTGTCGTATGCTGGTTTGTGAAGATGCAAAAAAAAATTCAGAAATTTCCACCTTTGGGATTGCAAGATTTTATTAGTATTTGAAGTGACAAAAAGCCATTTTTTTGGCCCTCCAAAAAAACAGGCGGATGCACTTCACAAGGCCAAATCATTATAAAAAAATGTCTAAAATTGTTGTAACTCTTTGGATTCATTCTTTAAGTCATATTAGCTACATGCTTGAAAAATTTTAGATCATTTGGAATTGTACAACATATAGGAAAAATATAGTAAGTAGAAAGAAGTAGAGAATGATTCCAAATACTAAATTGTTAATAATTCGTTTATGGAATTATTGAAAAATGACAATCCCAATGGTGATAATGTTGTAATAAGCAATCTACATCTCGGTTTTTTATTTTTTTTCAAAAATATTAAAAATTGAGTTAAATGAAGGTCTTCAAAGTTTATTTTAGAGTAGAGATTCTATTACTACCCACAAACTATCCACAAAGTTGACTACCCACAACGAAAACTCTTCGGAACTTTCATCTCATAAACCAAAATTAAATGATTCAAAGCTTTCTATGTATATATAAATCTAGAAAATAAATTTCAAATTTTTATTTAAAAAAAAGTGATTTTTAAAGAAGTTTTTTTTGCTTTCTTAGATGCCCATTGAGCAATGAAAAGTACATATCATACAATAATTTTTTAACTATGCACTCCAAAGTTATGAAAATTGTTGGGCCTTAAAGTTACTCCTCGGGCACATGTTGTGTGAAAATTTGAAAGAAAAAATATAAAAATTTCATTCGTAGTGAGCTACCCTAGATCACTACGTTGCCAAAAAACACCGTTTGGTCCTTTAGGGGTTAAATTGTAATTTTCAACTTAGAATGAATTAGATATGGTTTTCCAAAGTGAAGAGTTTATAGGTCTCTATTGATGGTCATAGACTTTAGCAGTAATGAATTAACATGTGCCTTTGAAAAGAACAAATCGGTCCAGAAATAGATGAAGTGGGTGCTCACTATGTTCAGGAAAGTTCCTTAATGCGTGTATAGAGTGTCCTAAATCGAGCAAGAGAAATATGTACCCTCAAATTTATATTTATCATTTCTTTCTCATTATCATCTTGAATTCTGTATTCACAATTAACCCTTTAAGGACTGTAGTTGATTGGGGGGGAGACAACTCACTTTCGTTGCACATGTGAAAAATTAAAATTACAATACATAAGAGGTTTAAAAAAAAGATTTGACTGTACATATGCATTGGACACATAGTGCATTTTTCAAAACATGTGTATCCTTCTCATTTATGTCCATCTTTTGCCAATAATTGCCATATTTACAACCACTTTTGCATCAATATTTTGAATCCCATTTCCACATGCAAGCATGTATTGGGGTGATTCTTGGCCCGGTGGATGTGATTCACAAATCTTCACATTTGTTCCCTTTGGTTCTTCCTTGGATTTTTCTCCAAATTCTACCCACCGAGCAAAAAGTGTCCAGATTGACCACAATATGGTCGACTAGTCCTTAAAGGGTTAAATGATGCATTCATGATTAGTGAATCACACATAATAGTAGTCCAAAAGCATTGCTCACTGCCCTAAAATCATGCACTTGCAGTCACATTTTCCGACCTCAAAAAATGGTATCCATTTCAACAACCTCATGCTCTGCATATGAGCCACTCCTATAGACGCTTCTAAATGCCTGCTCCATTTAAGGACCTCCTCCTATAGGGGTTAATTGCTGGGTTGATGGTACCGGGTTGAAAACCAGGTTTTGCCTGCTGTCAAGGAGATCCCGCAGGAACTTGTTATTTACTGCGGATGCATGATATATTTGAAAATTTTGAACACGTTTGGAATTACGTTAGATTAAAATATATATTGACAGCAAGTTTGAGATTTTGAGGCCCAATTCAAGCTCATTGGATTGGGCGTACGCCAGAGTTACGTAGTTGATGCTGCTGGGTTGAAAATTATACCAGGTTTTGCCTGCTATCAAGGAAGGAGATCCCTCACGTCACAAAAATATTATTCCCCACTTTTCACTTGTATTTCAGAATATTATGGAATATCCATAAATACATAATTATATATGTAATTTTATTTTACAATTTGTACATAAACATTTCGTTTTCACTCTTATTCTCAAGGGTATAATCCATTATTGATGCTATAAATGCATGCCTAGTAGGGGCTCATTTGTCAACAAAACGTTTGGAATGAACCACAAGTTGTCACAGGAACTTGTTGTTTACCGCAGGAACTTGTTATTTTCTGCCCAGATATTGAAAATTTTGAACACGTTTGGATTCAATAGAGATTAAAATATTGACAGCAAGTTTGAGAGTTTGAGGCTCCGACAATTCAAGCTCCCATTGGAAATTTGGAAGTGCCCGTCGATCGACTTTCTCTGAATAGATCCATCGAGAGCGGACGTCAGAGTTGCGTGGTTGATGCTGCTGGGTTGAAAATTAAACCAGGTTTCGCCTGCTATCAAGGAGATTCCGCAGGAACTTGTAATTTACTTGTCAACTGAAGGAGATCCCCGACGTCCCAAATTATTATTCCCTACATTCCAGAGACGCTCAAAATCTAGCCGCAACACAATAGTTGGTTCACTTGGATCATGAAGTCGAACTTGCCGATCTCTTTAGATTCGTCGTGCTTGAAGCGCGTTCCTTGAGGAAGAAGTTGCAGCTTTCAGTTCCCCAAAATTCCCTATGGAAATACTGATGCCGGCAAACTTGCAGGAACTGCGGATGATGAATTTGAAAATTTTGAACATGTTGTGGAATTAGAGATTCCAAATTAAACGGTAAAATTAGAGAGGAGAGGTCATGAAATACAAAGTCAACATTTGTCATCTCTTTTGGCTGTTTGTATTTAGTTATTAAATTCAGGTTTTTTTGTACAAAAGGATCAAAATCAAGGAATTTTCTACCTTGAGTATTTTGGTTGGTTAATATCCAAGTTAACCTCTAAATGCTCAAGGCACCATATTTTGGTGTTGACAAAACTTGGAAGTGAAATGAAAATAATCTTACCAAGTGAATGTACTATATTTAGTCTAGTATTTTTTTTTATTGTAGTGTTATATCCTTTATAGTCTTATTTAAGTATTAATTTTTTAAACTTTGAGTTTTGATCAACTAAAGGTAGAATTACGTGAAATTGTTCTTTTCCTAAATATAACATATATAGGTCTTCTGAAGTGTTATCCATACAACCTTAAACTATCATTGTGGAATATTATCAATCCTACACATGATGATACATAGTTGAAAAGTTATGGAACTTCTAGTAGATTTTTTTGAGTTTTGATTAAGATGTTTCAAAGATACAACTACATGACATGTTAATTACATGACAATTTCATAAGTTGTTCCAAAGTCTTGATTTTAGGAATTGCAAAAATTACAAGAAGTCTCCAAAAAAACATGATTTATATGTTCTTTTAAGCACTACAAGAAAAGGGGGTTATAAAGGACTCCAAAGAATGACTACTAAGAAGTCATTCCGGACAAATTTGATTTCGGAATGACTAGGGGCCTTGAAGTCATAATGGACAAGTCATTCTTGAAATGATTGCGATTCTATTATCACCATCCATTTCAACCTTGGATGAAGAATGGATGAGAGGATCTATGTGGTTGATGACTTGGATAAGCAAATTTTTAGGAAAGGTCATGCAGCTACCCATTTTCAAAGGATTTTTTGTTGACGTGGATGTCCATGTCAGCCAATTATACAGTCATTTTGCAATCATGATGGAG
The DNA here is from genome assembly GCA_963920665.1 of Straminergon stramineum. Lineage (NCBI taxonomy): Eukaryota > Viridiplantae > Streptophyta > Bryopsida > Hypnales > Calliergonaceae > Straminergon > Straminergon stramineum. The sequence continues at coordinate 16,392,650 of OY987269.1, read as the reverse complement.
TCTGAGCATTGCTGACATGGACATCCATGTCAGAGTCATGTCTAAGTCATTATGTAGTCATTTTGCAATCCGAGCATTGCTGATGTAGACATCCACATCAAAGTCATGTGTAAGTAATTGTGAAGTCGTTTTCAAGTGGCATGGATTTAGGGTTGAAAATTCTCTCCTAGGACATCAAAATTCATTTTCTTATCATTTTCAATTCATTGTGATGTGTACAAAAAAGACTATAATGATAATTGCAAGGGGAGTAGTCACATGTGAATACATTCAAACTTCCACAATGATACACCATACACAATATATTACACCATATCTCATACACAATGCATTGTACATCATATTTTGCAGACATGTTTGATGGCTTCCAAAGCTAGTGAATGTGTGAATAAGGAGAGATGAAATGACAAGCCCTTTATTGAAGCAGGATAGTAGGAGGCAAGACAAACCATGTGGGATATGTAAAACACAGAATTGTATTAGAAGTAAAATTTCAGACTTCATTGAGGCATAGGAGATTAAATTTTTTCAAAAAAATTTGTACTAACAAAAGTTGGGAAATCAATTTCACTTGCATCTCCAAAAATCTATTTTAGATTTTGTGCCTCAAATAAAAAATTATAAACAAATTTGCTAAAGGGATTAGAATAGATTAGAACATGATCAATACCAGGGTCACCTATCCAATTTCCCTAAAATAAGGAAGTATGAAGTTGTCCTAGGTATTCTCACATCATGTAAGGAAAATGTGATAATGACTACATAAGATGTTTACAAATTACATAATGAATCAAAGTGTACAAGGCACCAAAGTAGTAGTAGAGTAGGTGTATAATAGTCCAAGACTTATGAGTAGTCATTTGGTAGTGGAAGGAAGTCATTCTATAGTGGCATTGGAGTTGCGATATTGTCATCTCTATAAAGTAGAAATCGGACTCAACAACTATTGTTGAATCCATCTAAATACTTTAGTGTATGTTTGTTGGGACCTTGGTAATTCAAATGTGAATCATATGAAGTATTCAAAAATAGTACAATGACAATGGAGCAAGTTTCTAGAAGTCATCATTGGCATATCAATAGGAGTTTGGACTCTAAGAACAAAGACAATATATACCAAAAAATGGAAAGGCCAGCCACCGACAATGCATGATTTCAAAGAAAAAGATGTCAATTGACTACAACAACACATGTATGTACTATTGTAGTTGCTTGGCATCTTTTGATTCAATTCATTGACGAGTTGGTTTGATCCCAAGGACGTTCTGTGTGAACAACATAGTTAGAAAGCATACTAGAAAATCGTTATTTTTTTATATAATAGTTGTTTAGGGGTAGTTGTCCTGAAGATCCCCCCTTCTAAGTCGCAGTCAGTCATTCAACAATGATACCGCAGAGGTGGTGTAGTCATGCCATCTAACCTCAAAGGACATTGAAGTAGCCATTTCAACTTAGAGTTGGTATTTGCTTTTGGTGTACATACAAAATAGCTTGTCATAACACGAAAAAATCTTCTATGTGTAGAGCACTAATAGAACAAAAGAAGCAGATATATGTTGTATGCATTCAGATCTTTCTCTTGACCCACAAAGAGTACCTATGCTTGCCGATGGAAGAAGAGTTCAGTCCAAAAATCAAATTCTTATAGACCTTCATAGTGTGTTCAAACAACAATAGAGTGAGACTGCAGTGATGCCCAGTGACACCCGTTAGCACAGCCTAATGGCTTGGCATGCCTTTTTGTTGCCCTAGTAGTTGCATTGTAGTCATCAAAGAGTGACTAAAGTCCAAGTCAACCAAATGCCCTTACTACTTGTCCTTAAGTTGCACAAAAAATCGCAGCCTACCAAAAAACAGACATTGCAGTTGTGTTGGAGTCATGGAGTAGTCATGCTGTAGTCACATCTTACAACACCTTTATAAATATTGTCCTAGGTAGCATTGTGCCTTGCCTGCACTTTCTGCCAAAACACACAAAGAGGCCTTCTTTCGACCTAAAGTCATTCTGAAGTCGCGAAACAATCGTTGGTAGTTGTAGTCTATAACAACCCAATTGTCGTTAATGACTTCAGCGTCCACGTAGGATACCCCACTTTTTTCGTATTCTTGTTGATGCCATTTTGAACAAATGTCTACAACTCATATCACACTCCGTCACAACTTCATCCCCCAATAGTAATCAATGACTTTAGAATGACTCGGACATTGTGTATAGCGAGACTCTAGTGCAATTACATAATTCTCAATCATTTTCCAATGAAACTGAACATGCAATCATTTGTTTGCAATCATTTATATCCCTGTTTTCTTGTAGTGTAATTTCATGATTTTTCAATTGCCTACAAGTGAAATGGACAAAGTACATCTTACTACTCCTTTTGTTACAAAATGATTTTCATGATAGACAAATTGATTTGGATTATGCTTGAAAATAATTATTCTAGAGAATTTTAAAAATTTGTTTTGATCCTTTAAGTGGAGTTTGATGCTCTCTTGTTGTGCTAGAAATTTCAATTTTGGATTAGTTTTTGACAAGTAGTTTTGAGATGCTAGAAATTGGGATTTGGGGGCCTTCTGAGAGAGCACACTAAGCCATTGATTTGGCTAGCATGGTGAAGTTCTCAATTATGTTTCTTGTAATGTCTTGCCTTGTCATCATTTCCATTCCAGTAGGCTATCCCTAGTCACCTACAATGTCTTGTGAGTTGATGAGGTCCAGTCAATTTAAGCCTTAGTAGATGCCAAAATTAGGTGGGTGCCTAGAAAACACACCAGATTTGGGAAGTAGTTGGGTTCTGATTAGAAAGGGATGGGGCCAATTCATAAGGGAGACATGGCCATTTTGGACCAATTTTAAAATAAAGTGCCAATCATTAGAGAAATTTTAGACTCTCTAGAGGGTTGCTAAGAAGAGCCGAAGGGGGACCCCGGATTACATTTATTTTGGTTGCTCATGAATCTTTCCCCTATTGTCATTCATTGCTGATATGCCCACATTTGTCAAAGTATTGATTTAGAAATATCAATACTTAAATAGAGGAAGTCATGGTGTGGTAGTTATTGTTCTGGGCCCATTAGGCGCTCCCCTAACGGGGAACTTCAGCCTCATGTGAAGAACACAAGAACGAACTTAAGAACTCGTTTTTCTGTAACCTATGAGAGCTAGTGCTTCAAGCCACTACTTCCGGGTGAACAGTGAAAGCGACCATGGCACTACTTCCAACTCTCTCTCTGACATCAGGCAAGTACCTTCATCCAACAGAACCCAAATAGGAAACAACGTTATACTATTTGTTAGTTGCGATATTCACACAAGGTGAATCTTTTTTTTGTCAAAGATTCCACCCTTTTAGTAGCTCACTAGGGCTCTTGATATAGATTGGCTTGTCAAACCCTGGCAGCCCTCAGGAGAGTTCAAAATTTCTCTAATGTCTATAGTTAAGTACTTGGTACGATTTTCAAGACGTCATTTTTGGGCCCTTCATCTTACGTCACACCATGAAGACTTTTTGGGGACAAGAAATCCATGCCAATAAGAAGATCCTTTTGGGACAAAGGAATTATAATTTTGGTTTTATATATGCAAATCAATTTCACTCTTGAATGTCATATTGGTGACCAAGAAAATAATCCCTTTTGGTACGAAGTGACGATATCTTATTTAAAATAACCCAAAAATACTCATTGGAGGTCACCCTACTGTCCAAGATCTCGCCTTTTGCACAAATTTCCAAGGATGAATAGTTGCACTTCTGTCTTACATAGAAGGATTCTGTATCATTCATTGGCTGAAAAATGGACACGCGGCATCCTTAAAAGGGTTAAATAGATGGTTTGAAGGCAGTCCAACCTTCCTTTGAAGATCCAAAACTACAAGAGGAAATGAATCGGAATATTCAGTCTGGATCAAAGTACATGAAGCTGCACATGTTGCGCACTTTTTAACTGATGCATTGTACATGGTGTTGAATTTCTTTGTCGAAACATATATATATATATATATATATATATATATATATATATATATATATATATATATATATATTCTGGAACCAAACGGACAATTTCCATTCATAAAGGGAAACAGTACATCGAACCAAGAGCACAAGGCCCCGGCTAAATTTTTTTGTTTTTTAGTTCAAGATTTATGAACTGAGTACTTTGTTGAAATATTTTAAATAGTTCAGTTGCAGCTGTACTTTAACAATAAATGACAAATCAAACAAAAAACAATAAACTATTGGAACATTCCTGGTTCCAGGCTCAACCAGATACTACCTGGAGCCAATCATGTGCTTCTTTTACAACCCCACATACATACGTGCTCCATCCCATAATACAAGTCCCTTTTGGTTTTTTCATTGTCATGGATTATTTGTCCCCTTTACTCCAGACATGGTTTTAGGGTTGAAGATGATTTCTTTTGTTTTGGACATGAACTGATGAAATGCACTTGGCCAGTTTCATGAGAGTGGTTGGTGTTGAAACTTTTTATCAAAATATTTTAAAGGGTTGCATGGTTGCACTTGCACCTGACAGAGCATTCAAGAGCAAAAGACAATCAAATAAAAATCAATATAAACAATTCCGACATACCTTGTTATAGATTCAACTAGATACTACCTGGAAAATGATGACATACATACATGCTCTCCGTCCCATAATACAAGTCCCTTTTGTTTTTTTCATTGTCATGGATTACTTATACCCTTTGACTTACTTCAGACATGATTTTAGGGTTGAAGATGATTTCTTTTGTTTTGGACATGAGCTGATGAAATGTACTTGACAAGTTTGGGGAGAGCGGTTGGTGTTGAAACTCTTTATTGAAATTTTTTTAAAGAGTTGCACCTGACAGAGCATTCAAGAATAAAAGACAATCAAATAAAAAGCAAAATAAACCATTTTAATATACCTTACTATAGGCTCAACCAGATACTACTTGGAAAATGATGTGCTTGACTAACTTACAACCCACATACTTGCTCCATATCATAAAACAAGTCTCTTTTGGGTTTCTTTTCATTTGTTTGTCCTGATTTATCCCTGCCTCCCTGGAACATCCAAAAGGGACGATTTGGGAAAAATCATTATAAAGTGCTATTTTGAAGCCTATTTTGGAATTGACATACGAACAAAAGTTGTAGACTATGAGTTGTAGATTCCATCTATAGAGTTAGATTTACCAATGTTGTCATCAATATTTTTTTTATAAATTTTGAAAGGAAAATTTCAAAATTCCTTCTTAATTCAATAATAACAAGCAAAATATTATCATTTCTGAGTAAAATTTGTTGGAATGGATTTGAAATGAGATCCTCTTCACATGGTGATTTTTTGAAATTTTTGTGCTCTTGAAATCTATGACGTGATTTTGGCAAATTTAATTTTGAACTAAAGTCAATGCAATTTGACCACTTGACATCTTTGCACATTTGTAATTTTAGAAAAATATGTACTCTAGAAACACTAAATCCAACCCTTGACTAGGACAACAACTTGATAAAGTATCTCCACAAATTAGGATTACTTTCATCCAAACAAGAATGAGAAGAAACAACAATTTGAATATGTTTGTCGTCCACTTTTGGAACATCGAAGCACTCTAGGGTTATTTGTCCCCTTTACTTCAAATTTAATTTAATGGCTAAAGATGATTTCATTTGTTTTTGACATTAACTAATGAAATGCGGCACAAGAAGATTGGTTTATTATTCACTTTACAACTTGAGTTTTAGTTTTTTGGAAATTGAATTGTTTAGAGGAATTCAAAGATAATTGGGTCAAAGACCAAAAAACATTAAACTTTCCATTGAATCTATTGAATTCCAAGTTGTTCTTTTACATATCTAAATGGATAAAGAAGACATGCTAGTTGTATAGGAAGTCTTCCTTCTCTATAAAGCCTATCCTAATTTATACAAGGCACTTTGTATCTATTGCAACCTCCTACTTTTTGATCTTTGATTGATAGCAAATAATATCTAAGTAAAAAAATTGTACTTGAGACAATACATTTTACATTCACTAAGGACTCATTTGATTGTAGGGTGATTGCAAGAAACACTTGTCCTATTTTGTTTCCCCTTGTCTTCAAATGGGTATCTTTTTACTCATAACTTTTGCACTGTTTGTTTGTTTGGCATGAAATTTGGAATGAAGGTACGAGTAGTAGTTGCAGAGATTGAATATTTTTTTCAAATTTTTATAAATTATTTTACTATTTTTTAACTGCCCCCGGTTGGTTGTCTACCTTAGCCATTTGGGAGGGGTTTTGTCCTATTGTTGACCCCAAAATGCAAATCCAAAGCCACAAATTCGACATGTTGGAGGTCTACTAACATTACAAGGACTAGCAATGAGTTTTTATAAAAATAGCAACATGTTGATTGCACACATGGGGTCAAACCATCAAAGTGACCTTCCTTTGTATGAAGGCTATAAAGAGGGGAAAAATTCCTACATGAATTTTTTGGTGCAATGCAAGTACAATCTTCTCAAGCAAAATGGCTTTCTAATGGAATTTTTTTGAATTTTTTTTGAATTACTAAAAATGAAAAGGTCCATAGACTCTTGTGAGCGCCAATTTACCCACCCTTGGTAAATTGCAAATACAACTAGGTTTTGAGTTTTGGCCAAGTGAATCCTACCTTAGGGTGTCTAAGCATGGTCCATTATGCCTTCCAAGCAATGAATCTTTTTACTAAGTGCCTAAGGTGACTCCAAACACACAAGAATCTCTTAATTTACGTCTAGTATCTTTGGCCAACCGAAGGGATGGGCCTCTATTTGTTTTGGATGGAACCTAATTTAGGGAAGAAATAACCTAAGAATCCTCTAATTCATCTCTTGCCATTTCTAAAAACCTAAAACTCAACCCTATCCGACCTTTCTAGCCAAAGTTATGAGCGGATGAAGTTTGACCGCTATTTGGTTCTTTAAACTTCATTCATCGATTGAACCTAGCTCCCTAATTCAAAAAGATCCGAAATTTTTAGGTATGGGTCAAAAGACTTGTTCCTACGTAGGTCTAGAGTTTGGCCCTAATTGGAGATTCTTATGGAATTCTCATCCAACTCTTACCTAAACATCATTTGCTAATTTCTCCTAACTTGTAAGTCAGAATTAATCTTTTTCTTTTGCCTTGGACCCTAATTGATAGTCCCCTCCAAATCTACTCAGGGCCTCTAGACACTATGGCCGTCCAAGTCAAGAGGCCATGGAATTGAATGGCCAAACTTTGTTGAGAGTCCAAAGAGATGGGCAATAAATAGGTCCCAAAAAATATGAATTGGAGCCTTTGGCCAACCTTGGTGTGAAGTCTCCAAAGACCAAGTCCAAAGGTCCAAACCTTGGCAATGAACTCCCATGGCCTCTTGATTGGGATGGCCATACTGTGAAGCCTCCCATGGCCAAGCCCAAAGTCCAAACCTACGCCAATCTAATGATTGAGATCTTGTTAGATTCTAATTTTTAATGAAATAATTCTCACAGCCTCTCGACTTGAGTTTGGGTCTCCATTTTTGCTTGACCCAAACTCTAGTTGAGAGTCTGTTGCCATGTAAACAATTGGCTACCACATAGGCAATTTTGGAGGCATCGAATTTTGATGGACTTTGGATTGTGCAACCTTGTGTGAAGGGCTGAGAGGCTGATATCTTGGGTTTCTAAAATCTGATTGGCTAAGACCAATGGACTCTTGACCTTGTGCTATAGTGTGAAGTGGCCCTTAATTCACTCTCAAATCCTATGTCTAACTATTCTTCATCCAAATCAACCCTAACCTTCATCCAGTGATAACTTCCTTGTTTTTGACCCGATGTGGGCATGCCTTAGGTTTTTGGAAAGCTATGGTCCTTGTCTTTAGGTTTCTATCCTCAGAAGTGACTTGATCTATTGTCCTAAGGGTCTGACCTAGGGGTGGGCCTCGGCTAGAGTTACGTACTAATCACTAATTAGGGACCTTGGAAGAGTTAGGAAAGGTTTATCTCATACCTCTGAACTCGAATCATTAGTTGTGCCTACTGGTAGCTCTCCCTCCTCTACCATGAACTCCCTCGCCACAATACAACAAACCACTGTTCTAAAATAATTTAATACAAGAGTTTATTCGTTGGCTTTATCCTATTTCTTTCCCTCTCTTTTTTGTCTTTTCCACGCTACCCCTCCTACATACTATGGTGGCCCAACTACCCTTGGTTCTACCTATGACGTTAGCCAAGGACGTGTCATGCCATCCTCCAAGGTTGAACCACCTCTTACGTCCTACGTCTTATGTTTAATCTCACGTAAATCACCTAAATTTAATCTAAGGGCCCTAATGAAACTTAAGGATTCTCCTCCTATCCTATCTCCCCTCAAGTTCTTCCTCCAAATAGCCCCTCTTTCTTGTCACTCCATCATTCCTTTAGCCTTTCACCACCTTCACTCCTCCATTCTCTTATTTGTTGTTTTGGTGATGTTTATGGGAGATGGGGAGTTGGATTCCCCACCCCAAAGGTTGTTTTAGTGCAAGGGAAGTCTTGTCGGTCTTCTCTTTCCCTTCTCCCTTAATTATTGGACAACCCTCCCCCGACTTCTGTTTTATTGGACAACCCTAGCCTTCTCCCTTTTTGATTACTGGAACCCCCCTTCCCAACCTCTCTTTTACTAGACAACCCTCCCAATTCTCCTTGTTGATTACTAGAACCCTCCTTGACTCTCCTTATTGATTACTAGAACCCCCCTTTCCAACTCTCCTTTTGATTATTGGAACCCCCTTCCCAACTCCTTGATTACTAGACAATCCTTCTTGACTCTCCTTTTGATTACTAGAACCCCCCTTCCCAACCTCTCTTTTACTAGACAACCCTCTTGACTCTGTTTTTGATTATTGGAACCCCCCTTTCCAACCTCTTTTTTATTGGACAGCCCTTCCAACTGTCCTTTTTGAATACCAGAACCCTCCCCGATTCTCTTTTTTGATTTTTGGAACCCCCCTTCTTGACTCCTTAATTACTAGACAATCCTCCTCGACCTCCCTGATGCTGAGTCTTGGCCCGCCCGGCCTTGACCCTTCCCGAGTATTAGGGTGTTGGATGCTAGAGCTTCGTCTGGAGGTACTGGGTCTAGCTCCTGTTTTTGTTGATTTTGTGCTAACTTCTAATGAGGTTTTGGAAAAGCCATGTCTATGGTTAATGGGTGGTGGGCTAGGTTTGTGAAAACAAAGGCCTTACTCTATTTTTCACCCATTGCTCCTCACACTCGCCTTCACCTCTATCTTCTACCTTTGGGGGCCTAAACCTTGGTTTGTTCCCAAAGTGTTTGGGGAACTAAACCTTGTGGGGAGAGGGAACATGGGGGTTTAAGGTCCTCCCATGGGGTGATTTTAACACACCACTACAACTTTTGACCCCAAGAGGGTTCAAAGCTTCGCTGTGGATCCCTCTTTTAACCCCTAAAGTTCCTTAACTATGTTATCACCAAAAACTCTCAAAAATTGTCATTTCTAATACAAGTACCAAATTTTTGAAAAATATCATTTTTGGACACATGTAACCGTAGGATCTTGTAGTATGTTAGATTATAAAGATGTGGAAATTTCTTCAGAAATTTCCACCATGTAGATTGCAAGATATTAACATTTGAAGTGACAAATATCCTTTTGGGGGCCCTGTGAAAAAACGGGTAGCTGCACTTCACAAGGTCACATTTGTACGAAAAATGTCCAAAATGGTGGTGCTTCTTCAGATTCATTTTTCAAGGCAAGTTGGCTACATGCATGAAAATTTTCAAATCATTTGGAATTGTGCAACATATAGGAAAAAAATAGTAAGTAGAAAGATGTAGAGAATGATTCAAACTACTAAATTGTTAACAATTTATTAATGGAATTGAAAAATGCCAATCTTAATGGTTGTAATGTTTCAATAAACAATCTACACCTAATGAATTTACTTTTTTTTCCAAAAATATTGAAAATTGAATTAAATAGAGAACTTCAAAGTTTATTTCAGAGTAGAAAATCCATACTTGCCTACAAACTAAAACATCTCATAACTTTTGACTCATCAATCAAAATGGAATGATTCAAAGCTCTCTAAGTATATATAAATTTAGGAAACCAACTTCAAATTTTTATTTTTGAAAAAAATGATTTTTTAGATCTACTCAGACTGCCCGGGTTGAGAAACAATCTACATATTAGGCCATAACTTTTTACTCATATTTCCAAATGTCTTGAAATTTAGTGTACATGGAAGATATTCCTTGTCCACACCTTCTATCAAAGTTTGGGCTAAAAACATGGAAATTTCTAGTCACACATACTTACCTGAAATTTCTATGTTGCCAAAAAATGCACCTTGATCCTTTAGGGGTTAACACACTGCTAAGACTTTTTACTCCCTTTCTCCCAAGGGGTTTAAAGCTTTGCCGTAGTTCCCTCTTTTAATACACCACTAAGACTAATTACCCCCAATGGTTCAAAGCTTTGCCATCATGGTGGGACCTACCAACCCTCACTCTCTCTTAGCCTCCTCTAAGAAACACCACATTAATATTGGGGGACAAAAAGAGACCTTTGACACCCAAAGGACAAACTACACGGGGTTAGTATCATACAAGACTTGAACCAAAGGCCCCCCAAAGCGGCATTGCCAGTCATATGGGGGGGGTACTCTAGGGTTAATACAACGGCAAGAGAAAGAAGGTGACTAAGGAACCCCTCAAAGGTAAACGCACACGACTTCAAGTAATACGGTAGGCAAAAAGAAAGCTTTGAAGCCTCAAGGCTTGGAAAAGTTAGTACTACACATACTCAAGGTGCAAGGGACCCACAAAGACCTCACAAGCTTGAAAAAAAAGCAACAACAGACAAAAGTGCCCCCAAAACACTATTGCAAGGTTTGTGGCTAAAACACCACAATTCCAACATAAATTGGACCCAACAGACCCAATTACACAAAAAAGGTGGTGGTGAGAGAAGAGAAGGGGTGCCCTTTTATACTCTTTCCCAAACACCCACCTCTTCTTTTTCATCTAAGTTAACCTTATCTTTTTAGATTTTCATCCTCATCCTCAAGGTTTTCATCCTATACTAGCATGTTAAGCTAACTTTTGGAGATTAACTTCAAATTGCAAATTCATTGCGCCATTGGCTTTAGAAGGCCATTTTTAGTTAGCAAGAATCCTCGCCCCTTTTTCTATCTTCAAAATCACAACGAAACCTAATGCTAGCTTAACGTCAAAATTGGGAAAAATCCCAACTTTTGGAGTTTGACTTTTTTGAAAAAAGTAACTAGCCTAGGATTTTTAGTGGGTGTGGGGGAGTAAGAAAAGACCTATCTTGGGCCCCATTTCGCTTCCATATGCTCCCGCACCGTTGGTCAACTCCGACATGGGCTTTAATTTTCGTTAATTGTCGGGGAATTTTGCAGGTTCGGATACTTCTGACTATCATAATGTTTTGAAATTTGTTGGGATAGAATATTAATATAAAAGAAGATATTTTAATTTTTAGTGAGATTTTACGGTCATTTGGAGAATTTCTAGGAATTTCCTATTGCAAGTAGTTGATCGTTTGGAAAGGCATCTTCTGACTATCAGAAAATTACAAAACTTTTTGTGGAACCTCCCATAGAATCCCACAACACATATGTAGGCTCATATTTTTACTCTACACATTGGCCTAAGGGGGGGACCAAATCCACCCCCTCATTTAATTATTGGTAGCCAAGGAATCTTCCACATCAAAGGAAATTTTGGTGAACCAACTTTGTCGTTGGTTCTCGGGCATGGTTTTAATCCTAAGTCACCCTTTTAAGACTTGAGATTCCGTCACGTTTCCATCTTGGTATTTTTGACACTTGCAAGTCAACAATTGGGGTTTTGCTATTTTGTTGATGAAATGGGAAAATTAGAATCTATCTTCAAAAATTGACCTATGTGCCTCACTAGGGTTCCTTCAACCAATCTTTGCCTAGAGATGTCTTTTCTGTGTGGAATTTTGAGCCTAGTACGTCCATCAGTCATAATTGACCAAATTGCCACGATAAGTTGAATTCTAATCTATTTACAACTTGTGGTTGGGCCATTCTAGCTATAATATTCTAAATATAGACTAATTACTATATTGGTATGTGACACATTTATTTTGGTTCTACACTCTTTGGGGGGCTTTTTGTATATAAAATTGCATTGAAAATAACAAAATACAAAAAAAAAAAAAAAAAAGAGTGAGCCCTTGGTGACGAATTAGGGGCTCACAACCCCCTATTTTGTTATTTTCTACTCCTTGTGGCTTATGTAGTACCCCACAATAGTCTATAGTATTGCATAGTATTGAATCAACGGTTCAAATTTGTAAGTGTATTACTAACACGCAATATTGATAGTTTTGCATAGTATTGTCAGTCCTATGGCCAGAAACTACGTTTTTGAGCAAAAAATGTGAAGTGTTTCTTACAATCACCCTATAACATGAATTGAAAAAAATTGTTGCAAAGTCCTTGATGCTTTCATTACTACAAAAAATGATTAGTATTTTGGGATTGAGGGAGTAGGTCTCAACTTCTATATGACATATCATCATCCTAATAACTTTAGTCTAAAGATTATTGTAAATAAAGAACTGTTAGGATACTTTGACTTCCTATGCGTCATAAGCATGTTGATGTCATAAGAAAGAAAAAACTCCACCTATAGAAATGATTGGCATAAATGAAAGGTCTCTTTGTTTTAAGGTCCCAAGTATGATTTAGGAGTAAGGACGAGTGATGTGACAGTTACATACATTGGTTAAAAAAGAGACTTTGGATTATGAAGGGGAAATAGATAGGTGAAAGTATTGAGAGGAGCAATGATGGGATGAGCATGATGAAAGAATTTGGTATTAGCTTAGGGTGTTCAATGTGTATAGGATTTCTAATACAAGTTGGTTATTTTCTAGTTTCTATTTGTAAAGCAATATGTATGTGGAGAATTTGAAGTTGATGTCATTTATGAGCATTAATGATTTATTAATGTTTGAAGGTATTGATGAAATTTGTATTGGGTTGGGTTGGAGATTGTGCTATGGCGCTAGTTGTGAAGAACGATAAGTAGTTGAATCTTGGAATTTTTGTGAAAATTAGGAATTCTTGTGTATTTTTGCCAAGAAAAAGGAAAATTAATTCATATCAAGTACTCTCTTTGTCCCAGAATAAGTCCTGGGTTTCCACATATATTTGTCCCAAATTAAATTTGATGATTCTTTTGGAAGAATAATTTTGACTACTTGAGTATTAGAAGGAGGAATTAGATTAGCCCTAGGCCTTTTGCCAAACTTTAGAAGGGGAACTCTGAACCCTTAAAAAAGGATTCAATGCAAATGCAAACTATCAATCTTCGGTTATGTGTGAAAATTGAATATATATATATGAATAGTCATGAGCTACAATGAAGTTTAGCATAAGAATTTTCTAGAGTTGAATCATATATCATTGTTGGAATTAAATATAGAAGACATCATCAGACTTCACGCACCAATGTTGGTCAAAGAATGATCCAAACTAATAGTACCATAGCAATTCTGAAAAAGGGAGAAATTTGTCAATTTCTCTACTTGTTTTTAATATATGTTGTTTCATTGTTGACTTCCATTTTTCAAGCCTAGTGGGGTTGAATAGAAGCTAAATTAACTACACAATCTCTTGAAAAATGGAGCAAATTCTTGTAAGCACCAATTTACCTCCTTTGGTAAATTGCAAATACAACCAAGTTCTAGGGGTTTGATTAAGTGACTCCTACTTTGGGGTGTCTAAGCATGGTCTATTGTGCCTTCCAAGAAATGGATCTTATCTAAGTGCTTAAGTGTACCCAAATGTGCAAGAATCACTAAATCCAACTTCCAATACGACCATGTCTACATTTGGCCAAATGGATGAGGCCACTGTGATTTTTGGTGTAATTCATGTTAGGGAGGAACTAACCTCAAAATCTTCTAGAGAATTCTTTTTCCTTCCTAAAGACATAAAGTTTGACCCTATCCGGCTCTCCTAGCCAAAGTTATGGGTAGATGAAGTTTGATCGCTACTCGGTTCATCAAACTTCATCCACAACTTAAGTCTAGTTTCTTAATTCAGAATGATTTGAAATTTCTTGGAGTTGTTTAAGAAGATTGCCTCTACCTAAATTTGGAGTTTGGTCTTAATTGGACAGTTCTATGAACAATTTATCCAAACTTATGCTAAACTTCATCTTTTTGTATTTCTTTGTATTTTTGGCCTTTCCCTAAGTGAGGGGTCCTATAAACTCTAATTATCCCCCTCTATAGACCTATGGTCTTACCTTCCTTATTCTACTCAACCTTCTAAGTTTTCTCTTAGGCTTCTCTAATATTTGGGTTTTGGTGTAGCTTTGACCTATTTACTATTTTTCGTAAGTTTATATTTTTTTCTTCTAGCCCCTAACTCTAGCTTTATATTTTGGTAACATGCTCAATAATCCAACTTCCCTACTAAAAGTTCTTGATGGATGAAGTTCAACTACTAGTCGGTGCTTAGAACTTCATCTACTAATTCCTTCTAAGTCTCTACAATTTGGAATCGACTTTTTCTTTTACTTGAGGACTTTAATTAATGTCCTCCAGAGGATCTTTCTAAGTCCCTCAATTTGTTCCCAAATTTTATGTCTAGCTATTTTTCATCCAACTTAAGTCCTAACCTTCATCCGATGATAACTTCCTCATTTTTACTCCGATTCGGGCATGTCCTAGGTTTTCGGAGAGATGTGAACTTCTTCTCTAACGTTTTGAATTCAAAGATGAATTGAACTCTAACCTTGGGGACAAACTTGGGGCTAGGTCTCAACCATAGTTAGTAGTTGCTAATTAGGTTGGTTGGGATAGTTAAGGAGGGGGTTAGCTCCTTACCTTAAAGCTAGCTCCATTAATCATGCTTTCTAAGGGTACTTCCTCCTCCATGATTACCTCCTGTGACATGATGCAATCAATCACTATTTCAATAAAGAATTAGTCCTTCAATGGTTGATTCTTTCTACTCCTACCAACCTTATCCCTTTCTTTCTACTCCCTTGCCTCCTTTTCTTTCTATACTATTCTACTTACGTCCTTGGAAGTAGACCAACTACCCTCATTCCATGCTTTAGGCCAAATTAAGGGTGTGTCATTGTCCCTTAAGCCTTGAACTACCTCTTACAGTTGGCATCTCGATAAGCACCTAATTTTCATCCTATGGTTGGAAGTTCAGGATCGGGATTTCCCTTCTATCACAACTCTTTGGGCCTCTCCTAATTAATCTCATCATCCTCCTTTCCTTCCTCATTCCTTCTCCTAACTCTTCTTCTCACTCCTTTTGGTGTTGGTCCTCACATGATAGTTGTTTTATCCAAGTTTTACCTCCCTTTCGCTTGTTGGTGTTTGTAGATGACAAGGAGTTGGCTTCCCTGCTCCAATGCCCTTTTAGGAGAAGGTTAAGTCTTGTTTGTGTTGTCCTTTTTTTTCTTTCACCCTACCCTTTAAACCCTCTAGACTCCCCCTTGTTCTCTGGAACCTTAGTTGCCCAAGCCCCCAACCCTTAAAACTCCAACTCCCATACGGCCATACCCCACTCTTCTAACCTTAACCATGTACTCTGCTCTCTAAGCTTAGCAATTCTAGTACCTAGTAGACTGATAGCTTGATAGCCTCATAGTTCCAATATTTGGCATTCCTGATCTGGCTCTTGGTTACTCTTAGGTAGTTGCAAGGTTGATATGCATTTTCTTTGGTGACTGCTAGTTGATATGTGGGTTTGGCAACTTCTAGTCTTGCTTATTCCTTCTTTGGGGGACTAAAGAAAAACTTATAGTGCTAACGGAACTACACCTAACTGAGCCCTATATCCCTAATGATTTCTATGCCATAGAGGACCCTTATCTCCTACTTTCACTATGGTTCAACGCTTGTATCTTTTGGAGGCTAAACTTTAAATAGTTTTCAACACGTTTTGGAAACTAAACTTTGGACATGGAACCCACAAGGATTTGAGGTTTGTCCATAAAGTGGCTTTAACATATGGCTAAGACTCTTCCACCCCTAAGGATTTCAAAGCTTCACCATGGTTTCCACTTTTAACATACAATTTAGGCTCTTTCACCCCGTGGGGGTTTAAAGCTTCAATGTGGTTTCCTTTTTAACACACAACTAAGGCTCTTCCACCCCAAGGAAATTCAAAACTTTACCATAGTTTCCACTTTAACACACAACTAAGGCTCTTCCATCCCTAGGGAGGTCAAAGCTTTGTTAGTGTGGTGGGACCCACCAAACTTCACACACACCTAGCTCACTCTATAGAGTACTACATTAGAATTGAGGGATAAGAGAACACTTGAAGGGCAAAGGTAAGTGACATGGAGATTAGTACAATGACAAATTTAATCTAAAGGCCCTCCAAAGTAGCATAGCCAGGTCATATGGGGGATTACTCTAGGGTTAGTACAAAGACAAGATGTAGAAGGAAACCCAAGAATCCCTTAGAAAATAACACAATACTATAGCTTTTTAAAAGAACTAGTTAGGAGTGAACTCTTAAGCCTCCATGGACTTGAGATGGTTAGTGTGGAAGACTCAAGGTGCAAGGATCCACAAAGACCTCAATAAATCTTGGAAAAGAATAACAAGCCAAAAAAATCCCAAAAACATTGTTCCGAGTTTTTTTGGTTTAAAATGCCAAAAGTCCAACATAAATTGGACTCAATAGACCCAAATACAACAAATGGAGGTGAATTGAGAAGAGAAGGGGTGCCTTATTATACTCTTTTTCAAGCGCCCACCTCCTCTCATTCATCTCAGGTAACCCTATCACTTTGAATTTTCATCCTCATCTTCAAGGGTTTTTACTTTCTACATTGGTCTGTAAACCTAACTTTGGGGGATTAACTCAAAATCACAAAAAATGAAGATGTTGGCTTCAAAAGGCCATTTCTAATTTAGATTACCCTCACCCCTTTTCCTAACTCCAAAAATCTCAATGAAACCTAGTGCCAACTTAACGCCAAAACTAAGTAAAATCTCATCTTTGGGAGTTTGACTTTTTTGACAAAAATAACTAGCCTAGACTTAAGTAATTATGGGGGAGTAGGAAAAGACTTATCTTCAACCTCATTCCACTTCCATATGCTCCCGCTTCAATGGTCAACTCCACCATAAACTTTAAATTATGCCAGTTGTTGGGGAATCTTGAAGGTATAGGTACTTCTGACTATCAAAATGTCTTGAAACTTATTAGAGAATCTTATTAACATAAAAAAATCTAGTCTAATTTTTAGTGAGATTTTACCGCCACCAGGGTAATTTCTAAGAATTTTCTATCATAGGTTTTGGTAGTTGACCATCCGAAAGGGCATCTTTTGACTATTAGAAAATTTTGAAACTTTTTGTGGAACTTCTCATGGAATCCCACAACCCATGTATAGGCTCATATTCTTATTCTATGCATTATCTTGGGGGGAATAAAATCCACCCCTCGTTTAAATATTGGTACCCATTGAATTTTTCACAGAGGAGGGAATCTTGACAAATTGACTTTGCCACTGAGTTCCAAGCATGATTTCAAACCAAAGTCACCTTCATTCGGCCGTAGATTCCTCTATGGTCCCATCTTGGTATAAATAACTCATGTAGGCCGACAATTGGAGTTCCACCATTTCATTGATGGAATGGAAAAACTAAAACCTATCATCGGGAATTGAACGAATACCTCACTAGGGTTCCCTCGACCAATTTTAGCTTTGAGATGTCTCTCCCATGCGGAGTTTGAGCCGGTTGTGCCAATAACACATAATTCGCCAATTTATTACAATTAGTCAGGTTCTAACTTATGTACAAGTCGAGATTTGAGGTATTTTCGCTATAATATTCTAATCCTAGACAAAATGCTATAATGATATGTAACATACCTATTTTGGTTCTACACTCTTTAGGGGGCTTTTTATATATAAAACTACACTGAAAATAACAAAATACAAAAAAATGAAAACAATGAGTCCTCGGTGACAAATTGGGGGCTCATACTTATATATTGATCTAACCTATTCCAAGAAACCTTGGGTTTATTTCAGGACAGATGGGGTATAACTGTATCTCTAAATACACAAGAAGGTAATATGTGGCATATACATTTAAATTCATACAAAAATATGCAAGATCCTTGTGATTTTTTACTTTAGTACATAGCAACAAGAAAGAGCAAGTGGATTGCCTCCCAGAACATTGGATGATTTCTTTTTTATATCCTTTGGATGGATTTGATTGTCATCCCCAAACTAAATTTTGGCTTTGTAGGTGTTCTTCTAGGGTTAATGTGGAAGGTTTGTATAAGGTTGGAGGCCACTATTGAGGGGAGAGTTGGCAATCTTGTTTCTATTCCAAAATGAATGGTTATGGAAGTTAGCCAAGTCATGCTTGCATACTAATTTGTTTGATTGGAAGAAATGAGTTCAACATTGGGCATATTTTTTGAGTTTAACTAGCTATTTTCCTTCAATTGCCCATATTGAATTGATTTTCCTCTCTACCAAATGTGATTTTCTCTCTATTTTTTACTCTAAGTATAAAATCTTATAGATTTTTTTGACCATTTTTTTCCGATGTGTTCAATTTGCAATTGTTTTTTTTTTCCCAATTCTATTGGCTAACAAGGAACTAATTGGTGGTTCTCCTTGAGCACTGGGTGAGTTTGTTGAAGGCAATCTATAGGAGATGGCATCAAGTTCTTCAAGGTAGAAGCACCCAAATGTAACAAGAGTCATTTATGGACACCTAAGAAAAATCTAAATCCAAAAACTTATAGACCTAAAGTAGACAAGTGGAGTTCCAAGAATTTGTCACTCTTCCAACAAGCAACCAATCACCTGCACTTGATTGAAGTTTAGAGAGTGTTGCTTTTGGGTGTTTCCATGCCCACTTTGGTGTTAGTCTAACATCCATAGTAGGTGCATCTACAAAGTACTTTTTCCGAGCTTGTATGAATATTATTTGAATTTTTGAAAATACAAAACCAATTTTGTTAGTTTCTTAAACTTTTTCCTAACACATGCACATAATTTTTTTCATGTACACACCCTTTAACTTATATCAAGAGATCCAAAATAAGTGTCGCATTTTGGTGCTTCTACCTTAGATATTACTGATTAAGTGCACTCTCTTCTGGATTCTACAGAATTGATAGATTCTTGGCACTTGAAAGCAGGAGCAGGGTCCCTGAAGAGAGATATTTGGGCACCCAGCGGGCACAGAAAACCCTAAACCCTAAAAACAGTTTCATGAAACCCTAAACAGTTTAATGATCGAATCCAGTGATGACTAGTACTTGGCTACGACCTGCTGAGGTGGAAAGATTGACGTTGTAGCGAAGTCGTCCAATAATTTACTTGCAATGAAGAAGGCAGTTGAGGGATCGACACACGGTCTCTGCCGTGTTTCTGGCGACATCCCTCCGTCGCGAAGTTAACATGTTAACGTCCTGTCCAGTACAGCAACGACCTCGATCGAGCTGGTGCACATGAAAATAAGAGTGACTAGGAATCGTCAACTTCCGTGCTTAATCAAACAAGCTAGAAACTCCCAGTCAGTGACATCAATCTAGCTACCGGTTATGGAAAACGCGGACAAACAGCTCAGTCCCCGCAATCTCTAGCTCGTGCAGAAAGAAACTGACCAGCAACGTCTTTCCGGCCTAGCATGCAGATAATATGAGTCATCAACTGGAAATGCATGATTGTCTCACCCGACTGATCGATGCATGCGATTTCCCTAGCCTTCGTCCCGAAGTTAATTTGTCAACGTAGTGTACAACAACGTACGACCTCGATCGAGTTGGTGAATAAGTCGGATTTCCGTCATAAATTTTGACGTAGGTTCTGTTGGCAACAATGTTTCTTATTTCGCATGCACACAAAGTTGGAGAGAAATTATTGATGGACGCAATTTTTTAAGATTATGAACAAAGTTTCCAAGATTCGATCTCCGGAAGTCGTCGCGACTCACTCAATGGCCGGTGCAATCGGCCCTGACAATGTAGGGTTTTGACTCAAAGGATGGCCCTACACAGCAATCCGGTGTGGGAACATACACAGAAATTAGGTAATGGGCACCAAGCTCTTGCACACGGAAAGAAGATTGACTAGGAATCGTCAACTTCCGTGCTTAATCAAACAAGAAACTCCCAGTCAGTGACATCGATCTAGCTACCGGTTGTGGAAAACCCGGACAAACAGCTCAGTCCACGGCAATTTCTAGCTAGCTCGTGAAGAAAGAAACTGGTCAACAACATTTTTCCTAGCTGGAGTCATCAACTGGAAATGCATGATTGTCTCACCTGCCTGATGATATCGATGCATGGATTGAGCGATTTCTATTGCATCAGTTGACTGCTGCGGTTAGCCAGATTAAGCGAGTGAAACTGATTTGTAATTTACGCACACACTCAGAACTTGCCTGACAACATCAATGGCCTCCCCGTTCGATCTGCTCTTCTGGGAAATCTACCTTCCGGCACGATATGGAATAAAAAACTCATACTGTATGTATATAGGAGACCAATGAACTTATACGTACTGAAACTACAGAGTCACTAATCAATAGACTTTCAAATGTGGAGCACCATAAGACAACTGCTGGATAATCATAAGACCATAAGACTAAACCACCAATAACACACAATAAATTTTGTAAGTCCGTACAATTCTATACACAGTACATATATAAAAGATTACGATATGAAGGTACATAATATGGGTAGTCACACCTTCTTCACCCCATTTTCAATCTTCAGAGAATGGATACAAAGCGCTCCTTCATTAGCTCTTTGTGATTTGTGTTTGAGTTATCTCTTCTATCATTCTACAGTTGGGTGAAGTCTACTAATGATACATCTACCTTTACTAAATCCCAAACACAGGTTAGGCTAAATAGTCTTTGAGACTTCAAGTGGTTTCAAGTCCTACTATGTATGTGTAGGAGACCAATGAATTGAAACATAATTGAAAAATTTGACCCGACTTGGATCACAAACTCCACAGCCAAAATATGTGATGCTATAGGAAGACTAATTCATAAGCTCATAGAGTGCAAGGGAATGCTTGAGGAGTTGGACCAGGTTTAGAGCATCATCCATGCAACACTCTAAATGACTCACTAAATATATTTCTATCTTTCGTTTGGTATAAAATTAGAACTTGTGATTAGAAGCGCATCAAAAATCTCTTTGAGGGTGATTGCAAGAAGGTAGATGCGGCAGTTTTAAACATTCCCTAATTTTTTCAAATTTTTAAAAATTATTTTACTATTTTTAACCTATTCCCGATTGGATGTCTATTTGGGCCATTGGGGGGGGGGGGGTAGTACTATTTTTGACTCAAGAATACAAATTGGAAGCCACAAATTGGATATATTGGAGGTGTACTACCTTTATTAGGATTGAGGAAGAGTTTTTGTGAAAATAGAAACATGTTGGTTGCACATATGGGGTCAAACTGACCTTCCTTTGCGCAAAGGCTACGAAGAGGGAAAAAATTTCCTACATGAATTTTTTGGTGCAATGCAAGCATAGTCTACTCTAGAAAAATTCATTCTTTTTAATGGAATTTTTTGAATTTTTTTTGAATTACTAAAAATGAAAAATTCAATAAACCCTTTTTTTGCTATTTTTTGTTGCCAATGGCTTTTGTAGTACCAGGAGTGGTCTATAGTACTACATAGTATTGCATAGTACTAATTGACAGTGAAGATCTGCAAGCGCCCTGAATTGATGGTTTAGATTTACAAGCGCATTGTAGACACATAGAATTGATAGTTCTTTGTAGTACTACTAGTCCTATGACTAGAAACTGCATTTTTAATCAAAAAAAGTGAAGTTTTTTTTGCAATCACCCTTGACTAGAATGATGCATTAAATTAGGATTTGAAAATTGGACAATTGACATAGAACCCATTAGAAGCAAACTAAAAGACAAAAAATATAAAGATCAAGCTACCTCATATCATACTTAAGAAAAAAACTATGGAAATGGCACAGCACAATTTGAAATTCTCCTTAGATTCATCAATCCCTTCTCCTACTATCTATATCCATGCTCTAAAATATATCCATCTTTGCATTCTTGGTGATAGTAGTGTACAAGAAATAATAATTTAATTCCAATATCTAGGCACATTTGGTCATACTTCAATTTACAGCAATTTGGGACTATTACGAGTCTTAATGCAATGGAGGTCAAAGGATCATATTCACTTCAATTTGTTCAAGAATGCAACGTTGGACTACAAGGCAATGTTAAACCGTTACTTACCCAAGACCTTTTTTGAGCTTCTTCAGTACAAGTTTGCTCAAAAATAAACAAAAAGTCCATGTTTTGATAAGTTTGATCAATTTCAAAACAAACAATTCATACAAATTCAAACTAGACATGTTATGGATCACATAGGAAAAGAAAACCCAACAACATTACTTCTAGATTAAAGATTATAATGTTTGATCAAGAGGGTGTTCAAATTGTGAAAGTAGTCAAAGTACTATGAAATCTTTGAATCCCCTTTTACATGTCAAATCTAAATTGAAGTCATGATAATAATATTAGCTTAAAATAGTAACATGGATTATCATAATCCATTTATGGCTTCTCCAAATCTACTAGGCAATTTTTTTACTTGAATTTCTTATATGATTTTCTCCCAGATCCAATGTTGTTGAGGCTCATCTCGAAAAGCCTTTCACCAAAAATCAAGATTTGCAATGAATCCCCATGCACAAAATCTACAATAGGGAAAATCATAAACATTCTTTGAAAATCAGATTTTGAATGCTTAAATTAGACTTTAGAAAATATTCAATTAAAAAAACTACCCAAATTGTATTGTGATGAGATTTTGTTTAACCTCCAAGTTTAGCCAACACTGAAATATATTGCCTTGGGCAATATATGTTTAGATGTTAAATAATTTCTAAGAGACTTTTGCCACTCAGAGTGAGTAAGTAGAATAAGAATGAGAACTTAGGTCCAATTGTTTAGGACTTATATTCAAATGTAGCATTTGGAAAAAAATTTAGCTAGCATACCAAGCTTTATTAGTTCACTACCAATACTAGAAAGGTGGTTTTAGACCACCAAACAACATGTCCTTGCTCTCTTGCTTGGTTGCCTTAAGGCTTCCTTTCTACAAGTGGTAAAAGATGTTGGAAAGAGCTCTTCTTCCAATATTCTCCATGGCATTTGTATTGATGTTATGACATCCTATTCCACTCATTTTGGAATAAATCAAATATATTAGATGCCCAAATTTGACACCTATCCAAATTTCGATACAAACAAATATGATATAGGCTCCAAAACATTTCATCTAGCCAATACAACTCCCTTCTACAAATTATAGTTTATGTCACATGAACCAACCATATGCATGACTTCACATTCTACTCTCTTCTCTTCCTCAAATAAAAACACTGTGCATTCAATACCACAACAAAGCAATGCAAACCATTCAAACACTCAATTTCTAGCTCATGTACAAAATCAAGATGCCATTACTCATGAATGCACAAACATTTAAAAATAAACCATTCGACCAAAAGGTATGCAATTAATGGGCTCTACCCATGCACATGCCTTCAACTAGAATTCTTAACCACTTAATGTCTTAGCAACCGGTGCTTGTGGCACAATCCCCACCCCACCCAACACAAACTTCAATCAATACATTCAAATTCCAAAAGTGCTCGTAAATGACATTACCATCAAATTCTCCACATCCATATTGCTTGACAAACAAAAACTAGAAAATGACCAACCTTTACTAGAAATCCCGGACACATTTAGTGCACCAATGATTTTTTCAATGCATATTACTATCAAATGATTTTGTAGTGAATGTGAAATGTGTCCTAAGTGAAACATTTTAAAACGTGACTATTAATTGCAATCAATGAAAGATCAAAAAGTAGGATGTTGTAATAGATACAATGTGCCACATTAAAATTAGGATAGGCTTTATAGAGAAAGAAGACTTCCTATGTAACTATCTTGCCCTCTCTACACATTTTGACATGCATAAGAACAACTTGGAATTCAATAGATTAAATGGAAAGTTTATTGTCTTTTGGCCTTTGACCCAATTAACTTTGAATTTCTTTGAATGATTCAATTCAAAAAAATAATCATCATCTAAAGTAAATAACAAACTAGACTACTTGTGCTTCATTTCAATAGTAAATGTCAAAAATAAAGGAAATCATCATCAGCCCTAAAACGAGGTGTGACATAATTCAAGATAAATGAAAAAAACAAAAGGAACTTGTATAATGGGATGGAGGGTTGTAGTCAATCACAACATTCTCCAGGTAGTATCTAGTTGAATCTATAACAAGGTATGTTGGAATTGTTCATATTTTTTTTATTTGATTGTCTTTCATTCTTGAATGCTTAGTCAATGTGCAACTCTTGAAAAAAAAAGTCAATAAAGAGTTTCAACACCAACCACTCTCCCCAAACTTGCCAAGTGCATTTCATTAGTTCCTGTCCAAAACAAAAGAAATTATCTTCAACCCTAAAATCATGTCTGAAGTAAGTTAAAGGGTACAAGTAATCCATGACAATGAAAAAAACAAAAGGGACTTGTATTATGGAACGGAGAGCATGTATGTATGTCATCATTCTCCAGGTAATATCTAGTTGAATCTATAACAAGGTATGTCAGAATTGTTTATATTGATTTTTATTTGATTGTCTTTTACTCTTGAATGCTCTGTCAGGTGCAAGTGCAACCATGCAACCCTTTAAAATATTTTGATAAAAAGTTTCAACACCAACCACTCTCATGAAACTGGCCAAGTGCATTTCATCAGTTCATGTCCAATACAAAAGAAATCATCTTCAACCCTAAAATCATGTCTGGAGTAAAGGGGACAAATAATCCATGACAATGAAAAAACCAAAAGGGACTTGTATTATGGGACGGAGCAAGTATGTATGTGGGGTTGTAAAAGAAGCACATGATTGGCTCCAGGTAGTATCTGGTTGAGCCTGGAACCAGGTATGTTCCAAATAGTTTCTTGCCTTTTGTTTGATTTGTCTTTTATTGTTAAAGCCCTGCTGCAACTGAACTCTTAAAAAATTTCATCAAAGAAATTCAACACCATGTACAATGCATCAGTGAAAAAGGGAGCAACTTGTGCAGCTTCATATACTTTGATCCAGACCGAAGATTCCAATTCATTTCCTCCTTGTAGTTTCGGTTCTTCAAAGGAAGGTCGGGACTGCCTTAAAACCATCTATTTACCCTTTAAAGGATGCCCCGTGTCCATTTTTCAACCAATGAATGATATAGAATCCTTCTATATAAGACATAAGTGCAACTATTCATCCTTGGAAATTTGTGCAAAAGGAGAGATTTGGGACAATAGGATGCCCTCCTATGAGAATTTTTTTTTAATTTTTTAAAGAAGATGATGTCAGTTAGGGCCTCCTTACATGTATTAGTCACAGGGCAAACTTCACAAGGAGTGCTAAAAGTGAAAATAGGAAATGCACTTTCATGTGGACCCAATGGGTGGGGAGGGATAAACTTAGAAGTTTACACGCATTGGATTCCCTCAAGATAGTCAAAATTCTACCAATGGGATTCTCCACCGATATTGGTGAAACTTCAACTCCTCCTTTTTTGCTTGCCCATCTTGGCAAGACAATCGGTTGAGCCTATTTTGTCCTATTGCTTAGATTGGGCGGAAAGCTGCCCACATGGCCAGCATGTAAGCATGCCCTTAGGACCAATAGGCATGGTTTCCATAGTCCCTAGCTTGGTGCGTAACCCCAAAAGTCCCAAGCAACATTTTTTGGCAATATAGATATTTTGGGCATCTCATTATGATTAGAATTTTTCCTTTGAAATTTTCACAAAACATGTGGTTGAGGAGTAGCTTTAAGGTGCAACAATTTTCATAACTATTGAATACATGGTTTAAAAATTATTGCATAATATGTTTGTATTTTTCAACTCGAGCATCTAAAAAAATCACTTTTTCAATAAACAAAAATTTGAAATTGGTTTTCTAGATTGACCTATACGTGGAAAGCTAAGAATCATTCCATTTTGATTCATGAGATGAAAGTTATGAGGAGTTTTAGTTTGTGGGTAGTTATGGATTCTCTACTCTCAAATAAACTTTGAAGTCATATATTTAACTCAATCTACAATATTTTAGGAAAATAAAATAAAATCATAGGATGTAGATTGTTTATTACAATATTACAACCACTAGGATTGGCATTTTTCAATTCCATAACTAAATTCTTATCAATTTAGTATTTTGAATCATTATCTTCTTCTTTGTACTTACTATTTTTTGCTATATGTTGTACACTTCCAAATGATTTGAGATTTTTTGAAGCTTGTTGCCAACTTGCCTTGAAGAATGTCTCCAAAGACTCATCACCATTTGGGACATTTTTTCACACAAAAACGACCTTGTGAAGAGCAGTTGCTTGGTTTTTGTAGGGCCAAAAGAAGGATTTTTATCAATTCAAACACTAGTATCTTGCAATCCACGTGGAGGAAATTTCTGAAATTTTATTCCACGCCTTCTCAAACCAACAAACTACAAGATCCTACGATTACATGTGTCCAAAAGTGTGTTTTTTCTAAAATTTGGTACTTGTACTAGTGGTACTACAAATGGCACTTTTGGAGTGTTTTTGGTGAAAACATAGTCAAAAATCTTTAGGGGTTAAGGATTAAATTGATTTGCATATACAAAATCAAAATTATAGGAAGATGTATATTTTACTTGTAGGCAATTGAAAAATCATAAAATTTAAAAAAATCATAGAAATTGTGCTTTTGGGAGCCTTTCCTTAATTTTTGTAATTCCTAAAATCAAGACTTTGGAACAATTTATGAAGTTGCATCTTTGAAATATCATAACGAAAACTCAAAATCGTCCACTAGAAGCTCCATAACTTTATATTCTAAGTTAGTTTTGTTAAGTGTAGGATGGATAATACTTTTCAATGATGGTTTGAGGTTCTATGGATAATACTTCAAAAGACCTACATATTTCTTATTTAGGGAAGGAAAAATTCAAGTAATTCTACCTTTAGTTGATGAAGATTCTTCAAGTTATAATATTGTATTATGTAACAACTGAAAAACATCTAGTTTACTTACCTATTGTAAAAGGACGTAGCCTTTTTTAGTCTATGGGAAAGTGAAGTAGCCCAAAATATTCTTGTAAAAGTTATTAGTGGTTTTGTTTTTTCGTTCATTCAATACCATCTTCGAATTTATAATTTTTTTAAGATGAATATGCAATCCAATCCAAATGTAAGTGATAGATACTAAGAGAAAAAAAATCTCTCTATGTTGAATCATATGTTGAATTACTTATTCTAAATTTTAGTAATTAATTAGCATGGAATATTGAACTTTGCCACCAATATGGTAGTCTCTTCTATAGTTCTATGATCTACATTAGAAAATTATATCCTTTTTTTGACTAAATATAGTTTCAAATTTCTTTTTAACCCCTAAATTCCAAGGCCTTTTTTGAGGATCTTGAAGTTTCTTCAAAACTAAACAAAAAGCCCAATTATTGATAAGTAAAATCAATTTTTTAAGAATTGTAAACTTACAAATTCAAACTATAATTGTTATAGATCATATTGGAAAAAAGTCTAACAATATTTCTTATTGATTAAAGGATTGTAATATTTAATCAAGAGGTTGCTAAAACTATGAAAGTGATTTTAAGTCTTTCAATCCTCTTTTTACATGTCAAATCTAAAACTAAGGTTAGAAAAGAAAATCAATATCTGCAATCAATTTATGGCTATTCAAAATCTATTCCATGATTTGTTTTTAATGAATTTCCTATGTACTTTCTCTTCCTATATCAATGTTGATGAGGCTCATTTTCAAGAGCCTCTCACACTAAAAAATCAAGATTTGCAATGGACACCCTTGTACAAAATTTTCAGTAGAAAAACAGTAAAGAATTTATTTCAAAATTGAAATTTTGATGCTTAAAATATACTTTAAAGGGTAGTTAACTACCAAAAAAAAAGAAGAAAATAGTAAATTGGTATGATTTCATTTAACTTCCAAGTTTTGTGAACACCAAAATATTGTGCCTTGGGCATTCAGAGGTTAACTTCAATATTAACCAACCAAAATAAGTGTAGAAAATTCCTTGATTTGTGATCCTTCTATCAAAAAAATTGAATCTAATAAGTAAATACAAATGGTAAGAAGGGATGACAAATGTTGACTTTGTATTTATGAACTCTCTTCATTAATTTGACCATTTGGAATCTCTATTCCAAAACATGTTCAAAATTTTCAAATTTAGCATCTACAATAAATATCAATTTCTTGCACATTGGTTTTTTTCAATAGCTAATTTTTTTGAACCAAGCTGCAACTTCTTCTCCAAGGAATGCTTCAAGCACGACCCAAAAGAGATTCAAGCTCAAGTTTTGAGTCATATTAGTTTTTTGTTTTTTTGACTAGCTCCCCTTTGAGGTGTAAAACAAGACAAGTTGTTAACTTGCTTTTATATTGAAGAGAGAATTTGTGACTATTTATTGTAGGATTTGAAGTGATTCACTTAGTTAAGATTTGTAAAGGGACAAATTATCAAGAATTCTAGAAGATTAATGGTTGTTTCTACAACTAGAATTTAATCTAAATTTTTTGAAGTTCTTGCCCCCACTCTTTTGGTCATCTTTGATATCAAATTGTTGGGTTTTTTTGTATCATGAACTCCTTTACATTAATGTAATTGGTTTTAATAAGTTGTCTTGAACTTGTTTAATTATTGAATTTTAAGTAGTGCAATTATAAATCCATGGATTTTATTTTCTTGTTTATATATTGGAAGACAAATTGTGTGTGATGAACTCTTGGATTGCATGTGGGGGGGGATAATATTGATGATCAGTTTTAGTGTTCTTTAGCTGTGGAAGTTACAAACAATTTGCAAACTTATACTTTAAGTTTATTGTATCCAATCGTTGGATTTTCTTAGTGTGGTCTATATCATTTTTATGTTTGTTATTGATTTGCATATACATATAGCAAGTGTTCCATGGAGAATAGAGTATGATATAGATTTTGTTTGGACAAATCTATTTGTATGTCATTGTTTCCTTTGACAATTAATAATGGTAGATGTGATGAAGTCAATGATTGATTTACACATTAAGTGGATTGACCAATTTTCTTATTATATAAAGAGTTTGTAATTAACTTGATTGAAAAGTTAGAGAACCTATTGGGTGTTGTTTTTTGGGATTGTGCACTACTTGGACAAATTGTTGGAATGAGAAGATGGAGTTTGTGATTGCAAATGGGAATGCAAGACACATGTTGTCTCCTCTCCAAATACAAATTGTTAGAAGAATTTGTAATTGGAGTTCTTGCAGTAGATTGGGTAATATGATTCCAAACCAACAATCTTGTGTGTCTAAATCAATTATATAATTATGAGTAATGGTTTGCAACCTTCGTAGCTTGGAAGTTGAGTAGATGTTTAATTCCAATTTGAGAATGACAAATTGTTAAGTTGCTAGAGAAGAAGTAATTAATCTGGTTTAATGTAATAGTGGGGAGTATTTAAAACTATTCAAATTTGTATGTTTGGTTGTAGCTAAGTTGTGAGAATTGACAAATTGTTCAGCCATTGTAAACTGTGAATAATTAGTAATTGAAGAAGACTATTGTTGAAATTTTCCATTCAGATGCACTTGATTGAAAGTTGAACAAATCGTCTAATCAGATTGGAGTGTTATGAGGTTGTCCATGCTCTTAATCTAAATTTTTCATTGCTAAGAATTTGATAATTAAATTCTTTGTGAGTATTTGGCTATGACTAATTGTTGTAGTGTAGAGATTGACTTGACAATGTAGTTGGGAGTGCAATGAAGAAGGATGTGTTGGTGAAGAGATAAATTGATGAATTAATTTTGTATTTGGTTGTGAGATGACAATTTGTATATGTGTCCTATTGTTTAATTGCTTTTAGAATTGTTTACACTTTGTAGACTCATTGTGATGATTAACTTCTCCATAAGTGTAAATTGATGATACTTGATTGTTGTGGATGACAAATTGACAGACAAGTTGTATTAGTGAGATGTAAGAATGAGTTTTAAAATTGATACACATCTTGATTTTAGATGAAAATTAGGTGAACAACTGTTAAATTGTTAATGAGCATTAACAAATTGTTGAGCACTGAAAATATAGAATATTAGAAAGGATTTGGAAGACTAATTGTCAAATATTTGTAAAGTTTTATGTTTATTATAACTTAGGACTAGCACGGTCTGTAGTTATTGAATTGAACAAATTGTTGTATAGTTGCATGTAGATGGAATTTAGGTATAACTCAAGGGTTAAGTAGAGAAATTGTCTTGATGTTTTAAATTGCTTTAGATAATTTTGGACATGACTAAAGACTAAAGCCAATTGGGGGGATCATGAATTATGAGTCCGTTTGTTGATTGATGGTTTGTGTAATTGTTCTCTTGACAACTACATAATCTTGTTGTGGATTCTATGCAACAATAATTTCTAAAGAGTTTGCATTATACATTAGATAGAGACAAATTGTTGTATATAGAATTGAGACCATTTTAAAGGGCATCTTAATTAGCAATCAAGTTAGCTAAGTAGTGGCTGGGACAAATTAAGGAATATTGTAAAAATGCATTATATATATACAACTATTTATCTCTACATGTGTCTAGGTTTTGAGTACATTTATAGACAACTTGTGGTTCATCCCAAACTATTTGTTGACAAATGAGCCCCTACTAGGTAAAACCAAGACTACACTCATACATTTATAACATCAATAATGGATTGTCCACAAAATTATACCCTTGAGAATAAGAATAAAAATGAAATGTTTATGTACAAATTGTCAAATAAAATTACACATATATGTATTTATGGTCCCAAACTATTTGTTGACAAATGAGCCCCTACTAGGCAAGATCAAGACTACACTCATACATGTATAGCATCAATAATGGATTGTCCACAAAATTCTACCCTTGAGAACAAGAGTAAAAATGAAATGTTTATGTACAAATTGTCAAATAAAATCACACATATGTGTATTTATGGTCCCAAACTATTTGTTGACAAATGAGCCCCTACTAGGCAAGATCAAGACTACACTCATACATTTATAGCATCAATAATGGATTGTCCTCAAAATTCTACCCTTGAGAATAAGAGTAAAAATGAAATGTTTATGTACAAATCGTCAAATAAAATTATATATGTATTTGTATATTTAGGGATATTCCATAATATTCTGAAACACAAGTGAAAGGCGGTGGGGAATAATATTTTTGTGACGTGAGGGATCTCCTTCCTTGACAGCAAGCAACCCTGGTTTTCCTGAACCTGACAGCATCAACTACGCAACTTTGGCTTACGCCCACGATCGATCTATTCAAAGAAAGTCGATCGACTGGCACTTCCAAATTTCCAATGGGAGCTTGAATTGTCGGAGCCTCAAACTCTCAAACTTGATGTCAATATGTATTTTAATCTAACTTAATTCCAAAACATGTTCAAAATTTTCAAATTCATCATCCGCAGTTCCTGCAAGTTTGCCGGCACCAGTATTTCCGTAGGGAATTTTGGGGAACAAAGCTGCCACTTCTTCTTCAAGAAACGCGCTTCAAGCACGACGACTCTATAGAGATCGGCAAGTTCGACTTCATGATCCAAGTGAACCAACTATTCTGTTGCGGCTAGATTTTGAGCATCTCTGGAAGGTAGGGAATAATAATTTGGGACGTCGGGGATCTCCTTCAGTTGACAAGTAAATTACAAGTTCCTGCGGGATCTCCTTGACAGCAGGCGAAACCTGTTTTAATTTTCAACCCAGCAGCATCAACCACGCAACTCTGACTTACGCCCTCGATCGATCTATTCAGAGAAAGTCGATCGACTGGCACTTCTAAATTTCCAATGGGAGTTTGAATTGACGGAGCCTCAAACTCTCAAACTTGCTGTCAATATGTATTTTAATCTAACTTAATTCCAAAACGCGTTCAAAATTTTCGAATGTATCATCCGCAGTAAATTACAAGTTCCTGCAGGATCTCAGTCCTCGACAGCGGGCAAAACCTGGTTTTCAACCCGGGCCGTCCGGCAGCATGAAGCAAGCAACTCCGACGTATGCTCTCGATCTACTCAAAGAGAATTGATCGACTAGCACTTCCAAACTTGCTGTCATTCAATCTAATTTGCGCTTCCATTGAGTTGTGGGTGTTATCTGTCGGTCAACCCGCAAGGGATTTACCACGAAATTAACATGATATTGCCGGGTTGTGCAAAGTAAACGTAAGGTAAGTTCCCACTTGGTCTTCCCATGGCATTAAAACAGCTGCAAATCATCGTGCGTTCCCATCTAAGTGCTCCACTATCTACGGAACTTGCTTGGCAGCAGAGGTGGCATTGACCTAGGAGCGCTCCAATGACCATTTGACACATTTGTGTCGTTGACCCACGACAATGACAATAGTTTGTAATAACAACTTAAAATCTTTTGAAAATGAAGATTCCATGTGCTCACAACCAATCTTATCAACATGCTTGGTCAATAGCTCATTACATGCAATGTTTTTTTTAGGATTAGTGTCCCTTGTGTTGGCTTCACTGCATAGGCCAAATTTTGGAGGGCTAGATTTACAGTGGTCAAATTTTGATAGATCTAGCGAAATATCGACAGAAAAAACACTGATTATATGAGAACAATGGTTGCCCCAGGCTAAAATTAGCAAGCTCCAACTAAGAATAATTAAAAGTTTTGATGTTTTTTGGCTATCACCTCTTGAAGATTGGTATGGTTGTAGTGAAGTGAGATTGTAGAGGTGTGGAGGTAATTTCTTTATTTAAGAGGGGTGATGGGAAGTAAAGCAATCCATGTGGGATATGCAAATTAGGATTAGTAGATGCTCAATTGCTCATTCTTTGTTGAATAATTATTTAACCCCAAAATTACCTTTTGTCTCCTTGAGAGATAAATGAGAGTTTGGGTAGAGATATATTATCTCAATTTCTAATTAGGTTTTTGAAAATAGAAAAATACATTAGCTTTATGTGGACATAATTTTTTGTTTCAATTGGTGCATGGGAGCAAAGGTTATGCGACACAAAGCTCAAAATAGAGTTGATCACAAAGAACAAAAACAATTCAAAATTTCCAAATATATATATTTTTATTTTGGTTCTCAAAGAAAATATTTTTGTGCATATAGAAAGATGTAATTCATTCTACTTGGACTAGTAATGAGAAAGTGATGAAAAGATTCATGTTTTGGGGGAAACTAGAAAATCTTCTTCCAAAAAGTACTTCGAAGATTCATTTTTCAACTCAATTTTCAACTCAATTCAAAATAAATTTCCACATGGGTGTTTTTTTGCTAGAATAATCTTACCATTGGGATTAGTACCTTTTTAATTCCATTTGAGAATCATTAACCAATTATTTTATATTTCTATCTAGTTCCTACTTCTACGCAAACAAATATTTAAAGGACGAAAATCAAAGTTGTTGTTTTTTAAATATTTTCTAAAACTCTCAAGCCAATTTTTGAACATAAAAAAATATTTCGGGATTAATATACAATTTATTTTATCTAAATTGATGGATAGCCTTTTATCCAATAGTAGAAATATGGGCCACATAGACTACTCTAAAGCCCTATAAGAGGACTCACATGACCAACTTCACTAGATTTAGGTCTTTAGGGATATGTTTCTGAAGTCTACGTAGCCCACATTTCTACTAGTGATCTATTTGTTTTTGTTTTTGAAAGAGACCAAATTACTAGTTATTGGTGTTCTATTAGGATGAACTTTAGAAGTGAATATTAACCTCTCTATTAGTGGGGTCCAAGTTCTCTACCTCCACTTCAACATGCTTTTTTTCCCCAATTACTAAAACAATTAGAAAATCACATTATTTGGTCTTTTCATCCAAATTCCTCTTTGTTTTGGCTAAATTGCAAATACAAGTGATTACAAGTAAACAGAGCTTAGTGAAACTTGAGAGAGATAAGTTTAATTCTCATGCTAGTATCTTTTTTCCAATTTTAATTTTAATGAGTTCATCTACGAATTTTTGAAATACAAGGCACATAGGACAGTGGACTAGTTGTTTCAAAGGTGACCTAATTCTTGCCAAAGGATCTCCTAACATTAGCTACATCTTGTATTTGTGAACTCCCAAGCTAAAATTTCTAGTTTTATGACCTTTCAAAATGCATTTTTGTACTATACTTTCTTATTTCAACAAAAGAAAAAGAGCCATGTGAAAGAAAATTGCATTGCGAATGATATTTAGTACTCAATATTATGTTATCTACAATGTTATTTATCACATTGGTGAACTCATACTAATTCTCATTTTTTAGTTGGTGATTAGTGTTCATATTGACAAATTAATTTTATTTGAAATACTAATATAGTACAAGTTGACCTATCTTGCTAATAATTATGTTTTTTCTAGTGGAAATATAGTCAATAATTGATGCTCATATTGACATTCAGTGATTGCAATAAGGATTATAAACACTAAATTTCATTATGACAATAGTGTAGAATGA
This sequence comes from Straminergon stramineum, assembly GCA_963920665.1. Lineage (NCBI taxonomy): Eukaryota > Viridiplantae > Streptophyta > Bryopsida > Hypnales > Calliergonaceae > Straminergon > Straminergon stramineum. Next base: position 16,358,012 of record OY987269.1, on the reverse strand, counting down.
ATAACAACATTGAAGAAAAACAACTTCTCATCAACACATATCATGTGTGTGGCCCGACTTCTCCTTGAACTAACTTTGTAGATTGACTAAAATAAGTAGATCGGCAATTGAGATTGGAGTTCAATTCAAAGTTCTATTTTTGGATTGAATTCATTTTTATTGTACTCTAATGTAATTTTTATTGCATTGAGGGTGCAATTGGGACTCAAAGTTTTAGAGTTGGATTAGATAGTTACCATTTCATGAATTCAATGAGTACACTATACATGGCTAAAGGCTCATTCATTATTTCATTCTACCAAGGGTACTTTTGGATTTCTACTAGAACTATGTAAGGAAGTAAGAGACACATTAGAATCCTCAAAGACAAGAATAGTCCCTCCCTCTAGCCCACAATGGGAAGCTACATCTTTTTACTTTGACCACCATATAATGTATCAATTTTTTCAAAAAACGAATAGATTGAAATGCATGTAAAATAAATCCTAATTTTTTTTCTCATGCATACAAAAAGATGTGAATCAAATAACTATATCTATGTACAATGACCAAACAATCCACAATGGGCTTATTGCTTCAATTTGAATAATTTTTTTTCAAAAATTTTGTTCTCTCTTTCACTGCATTAGTAAATGTATTTAGTGTCACCAACAAAAATTAATTTTAAAAATGATATAAATTTTTTCTTTTGACAAATACTTTTGCCAACTGTGTTTATAGGAATTTTTCTCTTTGAATAGTATTGATATCTATATTCTTAGTAAAAATTTTCATCTTCCAAGGAAAATTATAACCTTTAGTAAATAGCTAGATATGGATGACACAAAATACTTTTTTAGTGTAGCATGGTCCCAACATGAAAATGAAAAAAATGGCTCAAATGTATTGCAAAATCAATTTGCAGTAAGCTTACGATAAGTTAATGGCACCCAATGACCCAACATATTTGGGGTGTCCCAAATGTGTGTGTTTTTTCATTTTTTTTTCCATCATGGAATGCAACTATAAGCTAGATCCCCATATATGCACCACTAACCCAAGACCATCATTCCTTGGTGTACATTTTCAAAATCAATATTTACCTATGTGGAAGAACAATTTTATAACCTCTATCAAAAAAAGCTTTGACCCATTGTGACTTTTGCATACAATATTCAAATGTTGCATTCTTCGGTGTGTTGGAAGCTCCTTTCACTTGCCAAGAAGAAAGTAAGAAAATTTGACTTGTCTAATAATAATAGTAATTAGGTAGAGTATCAAGAAGTGGTGGTTTGGAAGATATCTACTTTAATCCTTAAAATGCTTAAGGTACCAAATTCTCTTGTCAACAAAACTTTTTAGTTTTAGCATCAAAAATCAACTTATGAAAATGAATCATCATGAATTTTCTATTCAAGATTTTGTACAAGGGTTTCCATTGCAAATCTTGATTATCTAGTATTGACTATTAAAGGCGTTTAAAGACAGTAGATCTTACAAAAAAAAATCACATGAAAAATTCATTTAAAAAAAATAAAATAATAGATTTTGAGAAGCCATAAATTGATTGGAGTTATGTATGTTATGTCCTTTAACCCCTCATATTTTTTGGTGACCAATTTTTTAGATTTGACATGTGAAAAGAAGATTAAAAGACTTCAAATTGGTTTCATAGTTTGAATATTCTTGTGATCAAAGATTACAATATTTCAATTTGTAAGTAATATTGTTAAATTTACTTTTTCCATTTGAAACTTAACAGGTTTGGTTTGAATTTTATATGGTTACAATTTAAAAAATTGATAGTACTTATTAAAATGTTGGTTTTTAGTTCAATTTAGAGCAAGTTTCAAGAAGCTCAAAAAAAGCCTTAGGCATTGAAAGATTATTATACAATTAAACTTTAGGGGTTTATCTCAACCCCTCTTTGAATTTTGTCCCAAACTTTTGATTGGAGGCTTAGAATCTCAAAAGAATTTTTGGAGATAAAAGTTACTTTGATTTACCAACTTTTTTTAGTTCAAGGTTTCTTGAAAAAAATTATTCTACTATGCCTACATGAGGTTTGAAGTTTTACGTTGCACACAATTCCTGAGTTTTGACAATGAGTGGTCAAGCTCTCATCTTCAAATTGTCCCATACCCTTTGAATACTCATTACAATTCCTTGTCCATAGATTTGGGATAGTGACACGTTAATTTTTTAAATCATTCAAAGTTTGAAATTTAGACTATTTTTGGCCATTGGATCAAAATTGGTAATTGGTTGTGTGGGGGTACATGAGGTCCTTCACAAGAAGTAACTTACCAAGCACATGGGAATTGTGCCTCATTAAGAAACTATCACTACAATTTTGAATCTAAACTGCCAGAAAAAAAATTTATTTTCTTTTAATGATGAGGTTTTATCTTTAAGCTCATGTTGTTTGCAAACGCCACGTGGGAATCCTTTTTTTTTCATTTTCTGTATAGTGCCAAAGTGGTGATATTAGATGTCTTAGTGGTGGTCCAAATTTCAACATTCATCCACATATTGGATAGAAAATATCGCATTAATACATATCACACATCCATAATTTTATTTTCATCCACAATCTAGTGATTTCATCCTAGATTTTTTTTTAATTTAAAGTTTTTTGGCAATTTCATCCAAGATTTTATTATTTATGTTCTATGGGCTTGGTGCACAGCCGATCATTTTGGTGCAAATTGAGGACAAATCGTTGGAAAAAAACCTATCGGAGGGAATCAACCTTTAGCTTTCTCATTAGAACTTTGGAGACATGATTCTTCAACCCAAATATATATATAGTGATAAAGTTTCTTATCAACTAACCTACTTTGCGTTCTCAAATAGCCCGGCCATGGTCTACCATAGTTATAGTGTTAGATACAAGTAAAATTTTTTATTTCCTTCAATCTTCTGAAGTAAGTAGAGAAGTACCCATCCATACTTTAAGTTAGGTTGTTTTGTTTTGTTTTGTTTATTTGTTATGTTGAGATCTCAAGGACCATACATCCCCTGGTCGTGTTCTTGGTCTTGTCAAAAAGCCCTTGGCGAGGAGGGGTGCATAGACCTATGATGTGAAAGTTATTGAATTTCAAAGGTTTTTTTGAATAAAAAAAATTAGAAAATTACTTCAAAGTTGGCAATTCTTGTGGCAACGGCACTGGGTACACTAGTCCATACCTTTAGTTATGTTGTTTGCTTTGTTTTGTTTTGTTTGTTTGTTATGTGGAGCTCTCTTGGACTGTGCATCCGCCGGTCACATTCTTGATACTATTAGAAAGCCCTTGGCGAGGAGGGGTGCATAGGCTTTATTTTGTGAAGTTTGCACCTATAGTGAGAAAGTTATTGACTTTCAAAGGTTTATTTGAATTAAAAAAATTAGAAAATTACTTTCACTTTTCTTTTGGTTGTGGCAATGGCAGAGGGCACACTAGTTCTAAAATAAGTTAAGGGTTACCTCCCCTCGACCCCTCTTCATTGGAGTATGTATGTTAGCCCTAGCGTCACTTGTATTTGACATTGGGATTGTTGAACATAATTATATAAACATAGTCACACACATGTTTTTGCATATCCAAGTACATAATGTTTACCGCAAGAGTGGGATTTATTTCATTTGAGTCACATACATAGGGATTCTATTCCCAGGCCTATTTACAAGCAAGATTGCTTGTTAACCTCTAAAGGACCAAGGGTGCAAAATATAGTGTTGTAAAAGCTACCTGGTGGCTTTATGGTCCTTTAGGGGTTAATAAATTATAAGAGGCGATCCATTTTTTATCACACCCCCCCCCCATTTCTACCCTATAGATTGTTTTCTTTCTAATCAGGTAGTCATGAGTAGTTGTTAATTATGGCACAATTCTTGTGTAGTTGTAGCGCATTATGATTGGCTATAATACTCTCAATATTGCAACCAACCCTTGGTTGGAAATAGGACCTATATGACCAATATGGGTCAAACAGAATCTTGAGCTAAAAAATTCACAATAATTATGTTTTGAGAAATAAAATTCTAAAAATTTATAGAATCCTTCAAAGCTCTATTTTTGTACACATGAAAATTCCTCCACTCAAGAAATCGGCGCTCTAGATATGCGCAATTGCTTAAGTGGTTAATGGATTGGCTACCTTAACTAACATCTTGATCAGTACTTAACTGACTAAAGTAAATCTACCATTTATTAGACCCCCCCCCAAATAGACAACAATCGTTGCCATTTACTAAACACTAATAGCACGATGCAACTACCAATTCAATTGCAGTAAGAACAAAATTTTGTATCATTGCCCAATGACTGAACATAATATAGTGAAAGGTTGCAAGGAATTTTGAAGTAGATTATAGTTTCATCGCCTTTCAATTGCAATAAAAAACACACCAAATTTCAAAACATACAAGTCTCTATATTTATGTGGAGAAGGATTTGAATTTTGTCTATGTGTTGATTGGCAAGTTTACACTACTCAAGCAATAAAGTAGCGATTTTCTACTTCTTTATGCATCATCTTCTATCTTAGCAACCTACAAATTCAACGACCGCATGAAGAATTCCAATAGAACCTTGGAATGGGAATTTCTTCTCTTTGACTTTTCTTTAGGTTCACTTGTGGAAATGATACATGTGATAACTAGTGGAGTGTATCACCACTCAATGGAATTGAGAATACTCATAAATAAACAAATACTATTTTCACCATGTGATTATTTTTTCCAACCTCTAAGAAGCCTTATTTGGACCACCAAATCAGCCAAAAATTGTTCAAACTCAATTTATGAGAGATTCATTTTTTTGTGACTAAATGGTGAGGTGAATGTGGCAAAATCAAAAATATAAGTAGTGACTTTAGGCTCTACAAAGTTGCTTTTAGGAGCAATGGCATTGGAGTAGCAACACTAGAAGAAAAGAGTGTCACGGTCAATAAAAACTAGCTTATGTTTTCCAAAAATTGTGTTACAATGAACACAAACTTTTTCAAACTGTATTGTAGTCAACTTGTATTTTCAGTTTTTTGTCATAGAAAATAGAAAATGTCATCTAGTTTCTATTGACAATGATACAAATTTCTACTAGTGCAACTCCTTGTAAAGGATGTGGCCATAATGGACTCTTGGTATGGCAACTATTATCTTGGATACTATCAATTTTAGAATGGAGTATGATTAATTGACTATCATCAATTCTTTGCTCTTTCAAGTTGGACTAGACTCTATTAGCTTTCATGCATTTTGAGGGGGCATACTCCCAAGAATTATAGAAACTACACATTCACTTAGAAAAACCTTAGACCCTTTTTTGTTGTCTCCAATGTTAATTTTGTATATCTAAAAGAAAAATTGACCTTCTCTTATACTTCTTGGGAATCAAATTCAAAAGTGTGGTGGCACTAGGATTAATTAGCTTATTCATTTTCTCATTAAGACATCTTTTCCACACAATAGTTTTCGATTGTACGATAAATGCTTAATGATTGAGTGAATTTCGATCACTCTTTTAACTATGTCACATTGGTGTTGGTAACAAGCATAATCCTTAATACCCTTTGTTGGAGGTAGACTTAGTTTGTGAAGTACACAAAAGAAGACTCCACTTCAAAATGAATGGTGTGGTTCTTTAAGAATGGATATTGAATTAGAATATGATTCACTTTACTAATCATGAAGCATGCAATGAACATTGAAGACTGTAAATAATGCAAGTGAACAATGAAATAGTTATTTTGTAATGAAAGAGATGATGAATAACATCTTTATTCAAGTAAAGTATTCATTTCAATTCTATTTTTAGCTAAAGTAATTTTAAGATATCTCCATTCTTTAAAAAATAAATTTAGAATGCCTTATTATTTTCAACCAATTATGTGTTTCTAAGGAATTACTTGAAACAAGCAAGATTGTTTATTTCCAATAATTTGTTGGTTGTCCAAACCAAGCTTTAGATGCTTTGAGACTCTCCTTGCTAAATAGCTTGTACTCTTCCACTAGGATAGGTAAATATATCTTCCCTTACAACTCTACATGAGAGTTGCCTACCTCATATAGCTCACTTAATTCAAATTATTATATTATTACTTATTCAAAAAATAATAATAGAGATGATGTGCAATATTGTTTGATTGGAAATGGTACCATCACACAACTAGAAGAAGTAAAAAATAAGTGCAAAATTGAAGGCATTAACCCCTAAATGTATTTGACTATGGTTTCACCAAAAACGCTCCAAAATTGTCATTTCTAGTACAAGTACCAATTTGTTTTTAAAAAAATAAAATGTAAAATGTAACCTTAGGATCTTGTATTAATCTAGTTTGGGAAGATGTGGAAAAAAAATTCAAGAATTTCCACCTTGTAGATTGCAAGATATTCACGTTTAAATTAACAAATAGCCTTTTTTGGGCCCTGCAAAAATCCGGGCATGTGCACTTCACAAGGTCAGATCATTATGAAAAAATGTCCTACATGGTTGTAACTCTTTGGATTCATTCTCCAAGTCATTTTGTCCACATGCTTGAAAAATTTTAGATCATTTGGAATTGTACAACATATTGGGAAAAATTAGTAAGTAGGAAGTAGAGAATGATTCAAAATACTAAATTTTTAATAATTTATTTATGAAATTGAAAATGCCAATCCCAATGGTTATAATGTTGTAATAAACAATATATACCTCATGCTTTTATTTATTTATTCCCAAATATTGAAAATTGAGTTAAATAAAGGTCTTCAAAGTTTATTTTAGAGTAGAGATTCCATTACTACCCACAAACCACTCACAACTAAAACTCTTCATAACTTTCATCTCATAAATAAAAATGGAATGATTCAAAGTTTTTCACATACGTAGAAATCTAGAAAACCAATTTCAAATTTTTATTTTAAAAAAATGATTTTTTAAGAAGTTTTTTTTGTTGCCTGGGTTGCCCCTTGAGCAATGAGAACTACATATCATACAATAACTTTTTAACCATGTATTCAAAAGTAATGAAAATTGTTGGGCCTTGAAGCTACTCCTCGGGCACATGTTGTGTGAAAATTTCAAAGAAATAAAATAAAAATTCCATTCATAGTGAGCCGCCCCAAATTGCTATGTTTCCAAAAAAAAAAACGCTTGGTCCTTTATGGTTTAATAGTACCCGCTTTAGTTTTTACATGTAACAAAATCTCACTACATTCATTCATTTTCCTATTTTGTAGTATTGATGCCACATTATTTTAAATTAGTGCAAGCAAATTTTTTGTTTTATCTTACAAATCTCTACAAAAGTGTCACAATATGTAGGTGAAAATTTATTCATTTATACTTTTTTGAAAAGAAATATCATGTCTTCCATTACTAGTAGTCATAAAAAAATTGGAATTTTAGTGGAAATTTGAAATTATTGTGTATTTTGGAAAAATAATTGAAATTAATTCAAATAAAATACAAAATTAGTTCCAAAAATTTGAAAATTTCACCATAGGTTTCTATCATAGTGAGTAATATTCTAATATAGACAAGGATATAATATTGTTTAGTAATAAGAAATTCAATATATATTAGTAATAGGCCCCAAGTTCAAATTGCAATAAAATATTCAATTTCAAGAATTTCGAAATTTTAAAATTGGAATAGAATTAAAACTTTCATATCTAGAGTACATTGATTGGTGTCAAATTTTGAAAAACTGGTAAATCATTTTTGTTGTTGAAATTCAAATTTAAAGCAAGTAGCTAAAAGTTGCCAAATACACTAGAAGGTGATCCATGGTACATACATTTAAATTCATATCAAAATTTGCAAAATCCTCATATTCGTTTAGAGCAAGATAACAATAATGAGCACATGGTTTGCTTCCATAAAAATTGGATGATTTCTTTACATCCTCTAGATGACTTTCATTTCACTTTAGAGGTGTTCTTCCATGGATAGTGTAGAAGGTTGGTGGCCACTATTGAAGGAAGAGTTCGCAATCCTATTTCTATTCCAAGATGAGTGGTCATGAAAGTTAGCCAAGTCATGCTTGCATACCAATTTGGTAATTGAAGGTCAACCATGTATGTGTTTGATTGGAAGAAGTGAGTTCAACATTAGGGACATTTTTGGGGTTTTACCAACTACTTTCCTTTAATTGCCCATATTGAACCAGTTTTTTCAAGTGCCAAGTCCAATTATTTCTCTATTTTTTACCCTAAATATAAAATCTTATAGATTTCTTTTGTAGTTTCTTTTCCAATGTGTTCAATTTGCAACTGTTTTTTTTCCAATTCCACCAGCTAACAAGAAACTAAACGGCGGTTCTCCCCGAGCACTGGGTGAGTTTGCTGAAGGCGATCTATAGGAGATGGCATCAGGTCCTTAGTTACTGTTTTAGTGCACTCTCTTCTGGATTCTACAGCGTTGATAGATTCTTGGCACTTGAAAGCAGGAGCAGGTTTCCTGAAGGGAGATATTTGGGCACCCAGCGGGCTCAGAAAACCCTAAACCCTAAAACAGTTTGATGAAACCCTAAACCAGTTTCATGATCGAATCCAGTGATGACTAGTACTTGGCTACGACCTGCTGAGGCGGAAAGATTGACGTTGTAACGAAGTCGTCCAATAATTTACTTGCAATGAAGAAGGCAGTTGAGGGATCGACACACGGTCTCTGCCGTGTTTCTGGCGACATTCCTCCGTCGCGAAGTTAACTTGTCAACGTCCTGTCCAGTATAGCAACGACCTCGATCGAGTTGGTGAATAATTCGGATTTCCGTCAAGAATAATTCAGGATTTTCTAACGTGGCTTCTGTTGGCAACAATGTATTCAAACGGTTTCTTGTTTCGCATACACACAAAGTTGGAGACAAATTATTGATGGTCGCAAAATTTTAAGATTCTGAACAAAGTTTCCAAGATTCGATCTCTGGAGGTCACCGCGACTCACTCAATAGTGCAATCTGCCGTGACAATCTACAGCTGTGATAGATTTTTGGCACAAGAAAGCAGAAATTCGGGGCTCTGACCTCAAAGTTTCAAACTTGGCTGTGTCAGTAATAATAATTTGCGCTTTGCGTGAATCATTGGTTACAAATATCCCAAAAGCACTCATTGGAAGTCAAACTGCTGTACGTACAAGACCTCCTCTTTCCTCTTTCCACACAAAATTCTGAGAATGAATAGTTCCACTTTTGTCTTACATGAAATGGATTCTCTGTCATTTGTCGGCCGAAACCACCGCGGCGTCCTTTACCTCATGAAGGGTTAGTGTGGAAGGTGGGAGGCCACGATTGAAGGGAAAGTTGACAATTCTTTCTGTTTCTATTCAAAGCTGAGTGGTCACGGATCGGTAGCAAGTCTTGCTTGCATACCAATTTGGAACTTGAAGGTCAACCAAGTTGAGAACTCCGTGTATGATTGAGGCGCATTGCTGATGCAGGCAATCTATAGATGATGGTAGCTGGTTCCTTACTTACGGTTTTCGTGTACGCTACTGTGCCGGATTCTACTGGATTCGATCTACAGCTGGGATAGATCGATTCTCGGCGCATGACAGCAAGAGCCCGGGCCTCGGGCCTCGAAGTCTCGAACTTGCCGTGCTGTGTCAATATTAGTTCGCGCTTTGCAGGTGTTATCTGCTGGTCAACCCGCAGGGCTTTACCACGAAACTGCCTTCTGCTTGTCAAAGCACGCTTTCTCATCATATCAGGCACTTCGGAGACGTCATTTGCACAGTTTCCGTTCAGTTATTTCAGCGTTCTGGAGTAGCCATGCTCTACCATATTGCTTGCAGAAAATTTTAGTTTAATCAGACAGTTTCGTCCTCTTTCGAAAGTACTTAAGTGGAGAAGTAAGTAGGTTAGGTCCACCACGTCTACTTGGGATACGTAGCGCTCGTGTCACTTGTATTTGACTTTCGTACTGAAGAAAATATGCTCACAGACTCAGAAAATCACACGTTTCTACTCAGAGACAATTTTTGCCACAAGAGTTGGCAAGACGCTAAACCCATCCTACGAAGTGGCTCTTGCAAGGTGAAATTTGTAGATACTATTTGCCACAAGAGTAGGCCAAATGCTAACCCCATCCTATGAAGTGGAACCTACAGGGTGGAATTTTGTGTTTTGTAGGGGAATTGTAAAATAAAAAAGTCCCCCGTTTTGTGCCATGTTAATTACCCATTCTTCACCTCTTCAAGCTCATGTCGGGCCTCAGATTGCAAATATAGGATTCAAAGTTTGCCAATTTTATCATGTGTGGCAAATAATAAATATTAGAAGACATTTGAGGGCATGAAGAGGTTGTGATTTATTTTGAGTTCTCAAGCTATGGAAACTCGCCACAACATCATTATGATGTGGCATAGGGCCATAGTCACTACCACGTCAAAAAATAATATTATTTTTCATTAATTTTTTTTTCATTTTTTCATTTTTTAAATTCATTTTTCATTTTCTAATACTTTTTAGAAATTTTGGGGAAAATTTTTTAATTTTTTTTCCAAAAACTTGGAAATTCAGCCCATGATGAGCTGGTTTCCAATTTCTGGGAGCACATGGAACACTGCAGGGAATAGTCCAGAAACGGGCTCTTGAAGGCCTCAAGTGTCTTCTACTGTTCTTGCTTTTTTTGTAGGGGTAAATTCACCCCTGAGGGTGTATTTTGTTGGAGGTTTTTAGTGTCTTACTCAAAGTAGGATTTATCTCATTTGACTTGCACACAATTGGATAGTGTACCATTTTTTGATAAACTACCTCATATAAAATAAAATAAAAACTAAAATGTCTTAAACTTGACTCATTGATATGCCTCTAAGGCTCTAACATCATTGAAGTTGCACACTAAAAATTGGATGAAAATCATACATTCTTCCATATGCACAAAGCTTGGTTGACCATCCAATGGACACAAAATGTTCCTAACATCCTTCTAGGGTTAATGAAAGTACAATATTGATCTACTTATAAGTTGCCACCTATACAAATGTATTAAAAGCTTTCATTGTAAACTAGAGGGTTGAAGTGATATGAGATCCGACTCAAGATGAGATTGGATTGACATCATGCATGGTTTGGAATATCATATTTACATAAACCTTGTATTCTACACTAAATAGTAAAATTAGATTGCCTTAACAATTAGGTTGGCTTACCCCAAGAAAATTACTTTATAAGCCATGAAAGTCAATAAGTACTACTATAAATATTTCCAATTGTACTTATGAAGTTTTATGAGTCCCACTTACAACAATATCTAATTCAAAAGTAGTGCAGTCTTATATAATACCAATAAATATTTATATAGTGTCAATTGTCTAGAAATTAGTGTGGGACAACCTAATTTCACTTTATAGTATACATCATTGATGTTTTAGTTAATCTGAGAATGTCGAGTTGGTTACTGTGGAAATCATCCTTTTGGGTATTGTGTGAATTATTTGCTTAAATAAATCTAAGATCATAGTCATGACCACTTAGTTATAGAGTTGAGTACCTAACTAAAAACCATTGACCTAAGTATGGCATTATCAAATGACTTGCTATGTACAAAAAATTTACATGACCATTTAAGCAATGATAACACATGTATTGTCAAAAACCAATCCAAGCACTATAACTCCTAACTTGCAACACCTTGAAGATCTCAATTTGGCACACTTGAGGTAGTTTGCTCTTAAAGCGACCATTTAAGAGTTGATTGCCTTTTCGGAGAAGGTAAATTCTTTAAAATGATTTTTAGTAAATTTTAGTAGGAGGAATAATGGAATTGGCATGTAACCCAAGTTGTTTTATATTTTTTTGGAGCTTTGTGGAATTAGTTATGAATATTTGAAGTTGGAGTACAATAAGTACATTGAAGAAAAAAAAATGTACTTCTATGTCATAATTGCTTTTAGAGTAGACTACCTTACTTACACCAAAATCAACAAAATATGTTTAACCCTGATTACCTTGCCTATGTGTCCAAGGCTTTTTTTTAATTTCTTAGAATTTGGCAATTTACTGAAAACAAAACAAAATGTGTAAGTTGTAATAAGTTTTATCAATTTAAAAAGAATTGTAGAAATATAAATTCAAACTAAACATATTATGTCTAATCACATAAAAAAATACAACAATATCATTTATGGATTGAAAGATTATAATGTTTGATCAAGAGGGTGTATTGGGAATTTTGTTAAAATGGCACCATTTTGCAACTTTGGCACTTTTGGAGTTTAGATCATGTGGTTTAAAAATGGCATATAGAATATGCCATTTTAATGAAATTCCCTATGTGTTCAAATTGTAAAAGTGATTTGAAATCTTTCAGTTCCCTTTTTACATGTCAAATCTAAATTTGAGGTCATAAAAATATGAGTTTAAAGGACATAACAAGAATTATTATGATCCAATTATATCTTTTCAAAATCTACTCCATAAAAATTTTTAAATGAATTTCTAATGTGATGCCCCCTAGATCTAGTCATTCTAGTGTATTTGAGTCTCATTTCCTTAAGCCTCTAATAAGAAAAAAAAAGACTTGGAATGGACACCCTTGCCCAAATTTTGCATTAGAAAAATCATAAATATTTTTTTCCCAAATTGGATTTTTTGATGCTTAAAATAGACTTTCCAAAATCCAAAGAAGGTTTTCATTTAGAAAATAAACTATCCAAAATAACACTTTGATAAGACATTGTTCAACTTTAAAGTATAGTCGGTACCAAAATATGGTGCCTTGGGCATTCAAGGGTTAACTATTGTTTGATGTAAAAGCTTGACCTTGCCAAAATCACTAAGATACATTTTTTTTTTATAGTTTAGTTGTTTGATTTTAGATCCACTAAGGATACCTTAAATTACAAGCTCAGGGCTGCACTCACTATATTTTTTTGCATACACTTGAGATAGCCACATAATAAAAAGGGGGGTATTATTTCTAAATTTGAGTATTAAATAGACTTATAGACCCTTTCATTAGAAAAAATGAGAATATGTCCATTTCTTAGTACCCTATGTTTCATTGAAATGAAAAGCTTGCAAATTTTTTAGTACCCTAAAATTTATATAAAATATTTTGGTGCATCTCATTACTTTGCAAGATACGAAATATTTCATAGTAGTGTATGTTATTCCTTCACAAAAATAGTTGCATCCAAAGGCTTTACACTTTAGTCTCTACTTGTAAGCAATTATGTACCTCCATCCCTTATTCATTCATTAGTTCATCCAACTCATAAACATAAAGTGAAGGTTTCATTCACATTCATCCTCTTTTATCCCTTCCAAAATCCTATATTTTAATCTAAAAAAATTAAAAACCTTAACTTATAATGATCCTATTTTTTTATAACACCCCTTTTTCTATTTGTGATCCCTAATTTATTTCTACATTTTTTCAAAATTTTCACTCCAACTAGTAAACAATACCTTATATTTTATCACATATTGTTTCTAAATAATTGCTAGTGCTAGGCCCAAGATCACAAGAATGTGTTTATCTATGGCTTGGTTTCAAAGCTAGGGGATGCTAATTTTTTTTATTGTTGTTTTCTCTAAACCAAAGGAGACAATTAGGATTGAAGTGACATTTAAAGGAATTTGAGTAGGATCTTCCTCAAAAAGTAAGGTAGTGGTATAAGGACAAAGCTTCATAGAGATTAGCACCTTGTTGGCATTACATTGGCAAAAACTACTTTTACAAAAGTCAAAATAGAACCTTTCTTGGAAAGTCAGCTAGTGTTACAAGGATAAAGCCTTTTGAATATTAATTAGTACCTTGTTGGCATTACACTGGCAATAACTACTTTTATAGAAGTCAAAATAGAACCATCTTTGGAAAGTGAGCTGGTGTTACAAGGATAAAGCCTTTTGAATATTAATTAGCACCTTGTTGGCATTACACTAGCAATAACTACTTTTACAAAAGTCAAAATAGAACCTTCTTTGGAAAGTGAGCTGGTGTTACAAGGATAAAGCCTTTTGAATATTAATTAGCACCTTGTTGGCATTACATTGGCAAAAACTACTTTTTACAAAAGTCAAAATAGAACCTTTCTTGAAAAGCGAGCTAGTGGTACAAGGACAAAGCCTCTTGAATATAGAGAACCTTCTTGGGTGTACCATTGACCCAAGCTACGTGTAAAAATGTAGGAATAGGACCTTCCTTTAAAAAGGGAGCCAATGCCACATGGACAAGAGCAACATAGAAGAGTCACCCATAGCTACTTGTTTGGTTTCAGAGCACACATGCTAAAAACTGTCAACCCAAGCTACAACCCAAGCCACAGTACGTACAACTCTCGGTACACGTGTAATAATTCTCACAATCGAGTTCCAACAGCAAGAAAACGAGAAGTAAGTTTAGATATTGCCGTGCGGTGAATCTCAAAGATGTGGATACTATGATGATAACAAATCATCCAACAATTAATTCGGGTAACAATGAAAGTAATCCGGTCCATAACGAAGTATTTCAGGAGAGGCATCATTCCCGAGCTTCGTCGATGAAAACAAAGTCTAGAAACACGCGTGCACAGCATCTCCAACACACACAGACAGAGGCTTGAGCCTTGAGCACACTCGGGGAGTGTGGCGACACATGGACACAATACACCGGGCCGTTACCACCTGAAGTGGAAGTACTTTCCACCCAACGCGAAAGTACTTGCAAAATGAAGCGAAAGTACTTGCGATTCCGTAAAAGAATGCGCGAAGGTATGGAATCAGCTCCTGCTGATTCCATCCATTTTTCAGGTTTAGAGTTTCGTATGGCAGCAATCGCTATATTCCTGGAGAACGTACTGACGGAGGGTGCCAGATATCACCTGGAACTGGATAGGCCCTGCCGCCCCTGCGTGTGCCCTCCATAAGTCCCCAGGCGAACTACCTCCCTAGTAGCTTCTTTAGCACAGTGGACTGAACTTTTTGTTTGTTCCAAACAGGGATTAATTCGAATTAGCTGTTAAGTAGCTTCTTTTTGTCGAGTCACGAATCACGCACTCACGCTTGGGTATTTATAGACAGTCCAGCAAATGGAGTTTGAAGATATTGACGTCTCGTTCGTTGAAGGAGTGAGGACTCCCGCGTCTTGACTTTCTCAATCACAACTTCTGTTGTCGATGGAACGATTGCTCTTGAGTTTCTTCAATCGATCGAGGTAGTTCAAATTGACGCAGATGTGCGTCGGTACATACGCAAATGCACTGGTAAATGATATTTGGCAAGGAAGCTAGCTGGACGTTAATATCATTCAAGTTGCTGCTGGACGTTAATATCATTCAAGCTGCTGCTGGACTGATCGATCATAGCTGCTTACGTTGATCTGAAGCTCGCGACCTCAAGGTTGGATTGTTGATTGTTTGATGCCTGTGAGTTGATTGATGTGTTTAGGGAACTGTGTAAGTAGGTCTGTCAGCTAGAGATGAATTGCCAGTACACTTAGTTTGGGGATCTGTGTGTCTGCAAGTACGTATGTAAGCTCTTTTGGATTGACGTGACGTTTAGTTCCCATCTAGCCAGTGTGTGCAGTGATTGACAAACCAGTAGCTTTGATTTGCAAGTGCTTACTGGACTACTTCATGATAAGTTGTTGCAGGATTTGTTAGGCAGCTAGAGTGCAAGTACACACTGACAGTAACAATGAAGGGCAATATGATCTAGCCCGAAGAGTAATAGTACCGATATTCACGTTTTGTTGCTTCTGTGCCGAATATGCTTGAATCCGCTGAAAGATCCAGAAAACGTTTACTTCGAATCCCCAACTTCATGACTGGGGTAGCTTTTATGATTGGGAATGGTCGGCTCGAATTCATCTGAAATGGCGATGGGATCGAATCTGACGGGATTGGAAAGTGGATTGCAGTGGGAGCACAGAAATGGAGACCCCAGGCTCTATTCAGTTGCAGTTGCTGCTCATGGCGGCACTCCTGGTGTGGCTCACGGCGCCTACGTGGGCGATGATTGATGACCCCATACAGATCTGTCAAGCATTGCAGCCATCACCGACTCTGGAGCAATTCGTGGATAAGTTACCCAAGCTCAAAGAGATCCGAATCAACCACGGCAAGCAACTCACGATGGGCGCGTACAAAATCCAACAGGTACGTACGTCGGGACACATGTTTATCGTTGCAGCACTAGCTGGCACAGATCGAAGGCTGAGATTGCAATAGTTTTTGCAACGGTTAGGCAAGGACTGCCATAACTCAAACCTATTAACAATTTTGCAATGGCTTAGCACTAACAACATTTTGCGATGGCTTTGCAACCACTTGAGAACGACTGCAACAGTTTTTGCAATAGTCTAGGCATAGATTCCGTACCCAAGACTCTTGCAACAAGTTTACAGCCAACTTTTGCAATGGTTCGCAACAGATCACAAGTTTGTAGCGAAGTACGGAACCACCGCTACAAAACCATTGCAAACAATAATTGATGATGTGTACTGCTAGCTACTTCGTATTGTAGAGTTGGGATCCAAGTTTATGATAGGTTTACGGTGGGCCCCCCCAAATGTGTTTATGGCATGTTTGAAGTGGGCACCCCAAAAATGCTCCACTGACCCAAAACCGCCACCATCACAGGCTGCGTACATCTCCAAAATCAATATGTAACTGTGTTGATTTTAGAACATGTACCGAAAAAACTTTGCCCCTTTGTAACTTTGCATACGGTATCCAAATGTCGCATTCTTTGATGGGTTGGAACCTCCTTTCACTTGTCGGCAAGCAAGTATGAAAATTTAACCAGTCTAATAATAGTGACTAGGCATACTAGCAAAAACTGTCGAGTAGCAAAAACTGTCGGTTTGGGGTGCCCACCTATGTTCTAGCGAACCACGAAACCACTAGAAATCCGTTGCAAACAATAATTGATGATGTGCTGCAACTGCTACTTTGGGATACATGTTCCAGGTATGTTTCTGTTCCTGTAGGAATTGCAATAGTTTTTGCAGCAGTCTAGGCACAGAGAGACATGCATTGGCTCCATGCCGAAGACTTTGCACCAAGCTCGCAGCCAGCTTTTGCGAAGTTTCGCTACAGACTATAAATTTTTCGTGAAGCAAAGAACCATCCCTATAAAACCATTACAAATCATAATTCATGAGTTGTTGCAACTGCTACTTTGGGACACATGTTTCTGGTTTGTTTATATCTATGTTTACGTGTTTTGGGATACATATTGCTTCTGTTTGTGTGTTTTGTTGTACCTACCTGACCTGAATTGCGCCTTGGATCCCCAGAAATTTCATAGAGATTTGCCTCCCACTACTCTGTACGCGTACGGCACTTCCCCTGCCACGGCTAGCGTTCCTGGCCCAACTCTCATCGCCACCCAAGGCATAGAATCGTACGTCCGTTGGGAGAATCACATCTACGACGAGCAACACATGCTCCCCCTCGACAACACAGTGATGTGGGCTGCACCAAAATCCGGCGGCGTGCCCATCGCCACGCACTTACACGGCGCAGAATGCGACTCTAACTCCGACGGATACCCAGACTCCTGGCACACCGCAAAAGGCGAGTACGGGCCAACGTTCACCACCAAGAATTTCACGTACGCCAACACGCAAGCGGCTTCTATGCTTTGGTATCATGATCACACGTTCGGGATCACGCGCCTGAACGTGTTATCAGGACTCGCGGGATTCTATCTCACCAAGCCTGCGAGGCCACCGCCGGCGTGGTTGCCGAAGAGGAAATATGAGCTGCATCTGTTGGTGCAGGATAAGACGCTATTTCATAATGGGTCTATAAATTTTCCGAATGTGGGAGATTCGCCGGAGAATCATCCCCTATGGTGTCCGGAGTACTTCGGGGATGTGATTGTGGTGAATGGGAAAGCGTGGCCGTATGTGAATGTGGAACCGAGGAAGTATAGGTTGAGGTTCTTGAATGCGTGTAATGCGAGGGTGATGGTGCTGTCTTTGTCGAATAAGAAACTGAGTTTTATTCAAATTGGAACCGATGGGGGGCTGCTGGAGAAGCCGCAAAAGCTCAAGGAACTGATCCTGGCGCCTGCGGAGCGGATCGACTGCATCATCGACTTCTCGCTCGCACCGGACTCGGAGGTATGGAACGCAATTTTCTATTCCAATCATGGGATTCGCCAATAAGTGTTATTATGTACCGCAATTACAACTGACAAACACCGCGTACGCAACTCCAGTACAATATTATATATTCTATGGCCCTAATTATAATCACTTTTAATGCATTTTAGCCCTATCTCAAGGGACGTAATTTGTTTTAATGTAGAAAATTCTTGTAGCCCTTCCAACAATCCAAAAATATAATTATATACTTGAAATGAATATTTTTTGAGGACAATAATAGCATTAAAAAACTAATTATATGAGGTGTATCATAGGCCAAGCTACCCAACTTTTGCGTCTTTTTAATATAAATTTAAGAGTTGCAATTCAAGAGTTGTCAATTCGCAAATAGGTTTCCTTCTGTCCCACAATTTTCATTTCCTAAACGCAATTCGCAATTATGTTTTAGCCATTAAAGTGTAATATTAACCCTTCGCAACTTCCATTGCCAATTTCGATCCTCAGGTGATCCTCAACAACACTGGTCCGGCGCCCTACCCGAGCGGCGACCCGACCTTCAGCCCCCCGAGTACCCTCGCGGTGATGAAATTCATCGTGAAGAAATCCAAGACGGTGATATCCGAGCCCCCCGTGCCGGCCACACTCCGTGCTCCTGACAAAGAAGTGGACACAACGAACGCTCTCGTCCGCACCCTCTTCATGGTGGAGGTTGACGACCTCGGCGGCAACCCCTTGTACTCCCTTCTCTCCAACCACACATGGCGTGACCCAGTCACCGAGAAGCCCGAGCTCGGCTCCACCGAGATTTGGGAGTTCATCAACTTCACCCCTGATGCGCATCCCATGCACGTCCACTTGATTGAGTTCAAGGCGCTCAACCAGCAACCTTTTGATCTTGATAAGTGGACAGCAGGGGAGTGCGAGATTTTCAACACGACTTTTGCAACCCCCGGGACGTGCTTCACGGGGGAGCCTGTGGCGCCAAGTTTCAACCAGATTGGGTATAAGGATACTGTGTTGTCGCTGCCGAATTTTGTTACAAGGATTGTGGTGCAGTGGAAGTCGCAGTCGGGGGGAGGGAAGTTCACGTTCGATGCTACGGGGGGGCCGGGGTTTGTGTGGCATTGCCATATTCTGGATCATGAGGATAATGATATGATGAGGCCCATCAAACTGGTGAAGAAGAATCGGTAAGAGTGCGAGAGGAAGTGACACACGGGATGCGAAATGGACACTTCAGAAGAAGGGAAGCCATGACGTTGAACCCTAATACAGCCTCGTCCTCCTTGCAAAGCAATGCAAGTGTGTCCCCATTTTTGTGTGTTGGTGATAATGATCTTCGGAAGCTTGCGCGTTCTTGGCATGGTTAGGGATGCTGAGAATGTCGGGGTGAGAGTGGATACTTTATCGGTTGTGAAATACTGTAAAAGCGCAAAAAGATTGATCCGGCTGGTCTTGACCTCGGAATGTAGGGGGTTGAGTGGTGGGAGTGTTTGAAATTCTTTGTGGTACCTGTTGACGATAGTTGCCAGTGTTTGCAATAAAACAGTAGTTACTTAGGATGAAGCAACAATTATTTACGAATGAAACAGAAGTTATATACTATGTGACAACAGTTATTATTTGCAATAAAACAACAGATACTTGCAATAAAACGACAGCTTTCTGTAATGTGCAACTACTTTCTGTGCATATGGTGGGTCAATTCTTCTAAAAGACTAGGGCAAGTGTCTCTAATTTTGTGAGTCAGTATTGAAGATCTAACGACTTCTAGGCAGTGAGAAATCTTACATTAATCATGTCGGGAGGCGAGGTTACAGAATGAGTGCTAAACAGATTTCAATCCTTAGATCGAGAAGCTCGCTGTAGTCATATCTGAGTGCGTACGTAGTGTCAGGCAGATCTGCCACAACAGGGCTTTACCTAAACAAGCTTGATCGATCGATAAGCTCTGGCTGTAAACGAGTCGTCTAACTTGTGGCACAGGAAGGAGCTCGAAAGGAGCAGCGAACACGTCGACCTATCTTCTAAGACTTGGGCATCCAAGTTGCTTCATTCTGTGACATCGGCTTTCTTTGGCACAAATCCATTCTGTTGGCACAAATCCATTATACATCTTGAATCAGGCGTTGGTACTCAGGTAACTGTTGCAAGCTAATGCACTTCATCACAATCCGGGTGGGCGGTCAACACTGCTCTAGAAAGATACGTGGATGACATCGTTTAAGCACAATTTGCGCAATAACATATTGACACTACAAGCACAAATCCGGAGAATCTTCCCGTCTAATTCCAGCCAAAAAAACAGATTAAGGGTTCACTAACCCCTGGTGTCTAAGATAAGGCAAGACAAGAAGGGAGAGCCCAATGCTGTAACCCTCGAATCAATTTCAAAATGGTGTGGTCATGGCGAACTCCGCTTAGATCGTAGTTTTGCAATCTTCGTTCAAATTAATTCCACCCCGTAGGGAAAAGATCTACCGGGGAAGAGCGAGAAGGAAAATTAATACAAGCCTGCAGCGAATTTTTATTGCCATCCGTCACGATCGCCATCCTTGAGCAAATGCAGAGCCGGAATTTCATCTTTACGGGCATGGTTAGATTCGATGGGCAGGGTGGAAGACACCCCTGAAATGACACGAACCATCGCGTCTTCAGCCTGCTGCTGCCAATTGGTGGCGCATGTCAACATGACGAGAGTGACAGTTTGTGCGACGATGCCCATGATCATGCCCAGCCAGAGACCGCGTCCTTTCAAATCGTACATAAACGCAAGGACAACAGCAGCAGGCAAGCCCACTAGATAGTACGCCCCCAGATTGGCATACGCACCGAAAGCCTGCCACCCACATCCACGCGCCACTCCTGACAACACTCCTTGTATGGAGTCCATTAAGTGCATGATCGCAAGCAAGGGAATACACACTGCTACATAATCAACAATTTCCTGCTCCTGTGTGAATGCCTTCCCCCAGAGGCTTCGGAGGGCATACAAACTGGTTGCAATCAACAAGCCTTCACTTAGCCCAATGGACACTGCCACTGCCACTGCGCCTTTCGCAGCTTGGGGTCTTCCGGCTCCCAGCTCATTACCCACTCGGGTGCTCGCAGCAGCGCCTATACCGAAAGGAACCATGTAAAGGAGAGAAGTACTTGTGAGACAGATTGAAAGAGTGGAAGTCTCCAGCTGTGGATTCGAGAGAAGCCCCGAGAGGAGAACCAGACCTTCGAACGCCCAGTACTCCAAGCATATCATGACCGCAGATGGAACGGCCAGTTTCATGAAAGCTGGAAGGTCGTTGAAAGCCTCCATTGAGAATGACGTCCATGTTCTCTTACAAGCTGCGGAGTATTTCACATATAACGCGTGCCAGAGAACGTTCAGCCAGTTCGACATGCTACTTGCAAGTGCTGCACCGCGAAATCCGAATCCTACCTTGTAGATAAGGATCCAGCAAAGAGGCACGTGGAGGATCAAGGTGGAGACGGAGAACATTGCCATGGGAAGCACCAGGCTTTGCGTTTGGAGAAACTTCACCAGTGGTTGCAGCGTTGCAACTGCGAATATGGTGGGAACCAAGTACCTGGCGTACACACCTGCCATTTCCGAGATCTCAGGGTCTTGGCCGAGAAAGACGAGCAGAGTGTCCATGTTCCACCAAACGACCGCTATGGGCAGAGCTACGAGATATAGCACAAAAACTGCGCGTTGCAAGTAAATGCCCAGCATATGATACTGCTTCGCCCCGTACGCTTGGCCACAAAGCGTTTCCAGTGCCGCGGCCAGGCCGAAGATTAAAGTGGTGCCTGACACACCAGCGAACGAGGCTGCGACGGACGCGGCTGCCAACTCCAATTCCCCTGTGTGGCCCACGAACATGACGGATACTACAATCACCAAGTATTGAAGAAGCGCCACGCACACCATGGGACCAGCGATGGAGAGTTGTTTCCAGATCTCTCTCCAGATCCACTCGGGAGTGCAGGAGATTGTCTCGTCACGTCGGCTCACGGATCTTGTGACACCGTTGGCGAAGGTAAACGTGTGTTGGGGCGCTGCTGGGAACAGAGGCTCCTGCAAGGAGCCATTTCTGTCCATTCTTGAAACTTGCCGTTATCTGCAAATTCCTCCTGCACACACAGAATTCGCAAGGAATGTCAACAACAGCACATTTCATGAATGCTGTGAAAGAGACAGTCGCCAAAGCTTTTCACAGGATCGGCGTAAACCTCAGACTCGAATACCATGAACTTGCAATTGACCATAACTGAACGATTGACGTATTTTCTACAAACAACGAGGTGCTATCACCGCACACGATCACATTTTCGAGCTCAGAGTATCAGAGTCCCGTTTGAAGTAAGCCAAATCGCGTTCTTCCTTATCTCCTTCTATATAATCTTTCTTTAAACAGTGCCATTATAATTGCGCGCGCACTGGTGTTACAAAAACGACCAAGCTCTGCAAGATTTTTGAAGCAAATCTACAGCACGACACTAAGTTTAAACCCCACAACCACCCATTCAGCTCAAGAATTTGCCACTGCTTCCATACTTCTCCAGTCCCCGTTGACACATTCTCAACGGGTTCAGTTCTTAGACAGGCACGTCAGAATTGCAATCTCTGGAGACCAGCACAAGACCTGCACGGCCCTGTAAATTGAAGAACATTCTTCCAAAGCGTCCTCCTCGACTACGGTATCCCATCTCTCCACTGGCATTGCCAGAAAAATCGCAAAATCGATTACTACTAATTCCCAAAGTCACGAAAAAATGGGAATGAAAGAGAGCAAACACTCTTGCAATCCATACCAACAGATGCCAAGGCACAAAATTTCCAGACACCCCAAATCCAAAATCCAAAACCCAAAACCTAAAAAACCCTAAAAACCCAAGATTCCAATGACTACCGCAACAGGACGAGAAGGGATGGGAAATTGGGAATTGGGGACGAGTAAGGAGTTCAGAAGCTTACAAGAATGCATTCGAATTCGGTAATCGCAACAGCCAGCCAGCGAGGGAAACTGGAACGACTACCAAGGTCAACCAAAAGGTACATGATGGGAAGAGAAAATTGCTACGCTTAATCTTCTCCGGTAAAATAGAAACTTGGGTCTCACTCAGTACTGTACAGAACAGTACTCTAGTGTGCTGGGACGTGGCTGCAAAATTAAAGTTTCTCACATGTCGATCGACTGCACGAGCTTCATGCAGCTTTGGTCATCAGTGCATCCGTCCTTTTGCGCAGCTGCGCATTCACTGCCAGGGGCGGGGTGCCCTAAAGGCCTAATTGCCTAAACCCTGGACGCTGTTCGGGCTGGCAAGGGAGCCTATCTTAGGAAGGGCCGGTTGACACCAAAGACCAAAGCCACGGGCTCCCGTGGGCTGCGCGGGTAAAGTTCGCCGGGAGTCCGCCGGTGGAAGTTTGCAAATACATTGCTACTAGCACAGACCTATTGTAGTGAAACATGGAACTTAGGAGTAAGGTAAAACAGCCCATTGCGGTCAGAATTAGGAGTTCATACTCATGCCATGGCTGAAATTTTTTCATTTTTTTCCACACTAACACAAGTTTGAGAAACAATGAGAGCATTTGAAATTATATTTTTTTTGACAAAGTATGAATTTGCTATGAATTTTTGAAGTGTTCAGCCCATCATGGCCCATAAGAGTCTGTAGACTACCCCAGCACCAACAAAATCTGTATCCATCATGCTCATCTTACACACCTAAAGTAGTCACAATAATTTCTAATGTGAAAGGCCTAAAAAAGTCACTTCCTACAATGAAATTACACTAAAAAGTTAGAAGTTCTTAATGTAGTCACTAATCACTCCATTATTGTCAGGTAAGACATTGATTGTGGTCCAAATCTCATTTACTAATAAAACCCATGATGGGGTGTGAAAAAAATCACTATGGGGTGACTTGTTAGGTGACCACTATGGGTCATCTGACCACAATGGGCTGATTTACTTTATATGGACTGTACAGCCAGTCGACTCTCAGCCTTACAGAACTGGATGAAAAACATTTAAAATGACAGGATGAAATAATTGGGATGAAAACATGATCAAATTTGTGACAATGGGTCATGATAGATAGCTTGACAATGTGTAATTAATATAATAGATGTGGCCCCCGAGGGGGAGAGAGAACTAGTTCGAATTTCACACGTATTGATTGCTTCAAGATTGACTAATTTTCACTCATGGGATTATACATTGATTTCAGTGAAACTTGAAATCCTCCTTTTCCGCTCAACGAGGCTAGCAAGACAATCTGTGGGATCTTCTTGTCTTCTAGTGCTATTTCTACCCACCCGGCTCACATAGCAAGAGGCTTTAAGTAGTACTACCCACTTTGTTAGATGACAATATTATGAAGTGGGGACCCATCCAAAATGAAAGTGAGGTCTCTACTATAGTCTTGATCTTAGTGTAAACCGAAAAGTGACCACCTAACAAGAAAGTGAATCATAGAGGATCACTGGAGTGATATGGTCTTGATATCATCTTCCTAATTTAAAATTTGATAAGACCTAAAATTGATATGAATTTTCAAACATGTTTGGTACATAACATTGTTAACCTAGCTAATCTATTCCCCTTCGAAGGAGGTATAATGCCTCCTTGGATGCTTGGGAAAAACTTTAAATATAATTTGAATGTAACTATTAGTGGACGGGCTTGTGATTCATTGGTAAGCTAGTTGCTAATGCAAAGTCAACAGAGCATTGCAACCAGAGAGGTGGGTATAAAGTGCTACATAGCAACTTCAAATTGGCTACAACAATTGGCTATAGTATGTGGTTGCAATAACTTCACAAGTTTCAAACAATGGGGGCTCCTAATTTTACAAGAAACAAAAGGGACCCCCTCGAACGTTGGTTAACAATGTTATGTGCAATAATATAAATCTATTAGTAGGTGGGGATCATAACCATCTTGAAAAGGCTCAAAATCAATGACCTACCCCCCTAATCTTGTTTGATGAATGTTTTAGAAGCCTCAAGTTAGAAGCACAAATTCAACATGTTTCTAAAAGTGGCACTTCTTCTATTGGTTGAAACTACAACTTGTTTTGACAAGCATGTATTCATAACATACTAGACCTACCTAAACCAATATTCACTAAATTACATCTTTATCAACCCTTGAATTATCTATAAATAGTTGTGAAGTTGATGTCATTTTTTGACAATAGCACCCAATTGATTGCCCAAAGAATATGACTTACACACTCTACAAAAATGGGTCAAAGCCTAGCACAAATGGGAGGGTTTAGTAAATGTTGAAGTTGGGTAACTACCAGCATTGAGTGTTCTACTTTATACACAAGTAGAAGAGAGAGAAAGAATTATTTCAACAAGGGATAAGAAAAAAACAAAGCTCGAATGTGGACAACAAAGGATAACCAAAAATGTAAACAACAAAGGCACATGGACAACAAAGTCTAATGAAAAACAAAGCTTGCAATCAATGTAAACTACAAAGGATAACCAAAAACATTGCTTAAATGTGAAAAACAAAGGAATGTGGACAACAAAGTATAATGAAAAGCAAAATCTGAAATCAATGTGAACAACAAAGAATATTGACTACCTTGATGAATACTAAATATGGACTATGTGATAATTGAGTGACATATGAATTTCTATTGAGTTTGTAAAGCAACCTTTTGAAGTACCATGCTACTAGCTACTATTAATGAAATCAATAGTGGAACCTTCCCTTTGTTTTTCTAGGGTATCGTTTCTAAAACAATAATATTTTAGGACTTTCACAATTTATATTTGTCATGGTCCTACATGATATTCATTAAGCCTACCTCTTGGAGGTGGTTAGGAATCTCTCACCTCCCAACCATAGCACGACTATCTTCAAGGTCCATGTAGGATGCCATGTAAACTTATAATTCACCAAATTTTCTTTTGGCTATAGGCCTTGTGTAAATTGAAGTTAGACCACCTCTTACTTATCTACCAATCACATGACACAAAAGTTGAGTGGTCAAAAGGCTTGGTTTTGGTGTAAACCAGCCCAAGCTTATTGGTTTTCACTAAGAACAAGCCTTGGATTAAGTTTACCCATTGTGGTCCCTTTTGTCACTACATACATTTAGATTGTTTGGGTTCACAATTTTTCTATAGCAATAGAATGGTAAATTAGAGAGTTTTTCACACTTATTTCTAGAAACTATTGTTGTAGTAAAAAAAGACACATTATAGGTTGTCAAAACAAAAACATGTAGCTTCCCATTGTTGATCCTAGGGTGGATTGTTCTTATCCAACCTTTTTTTTGGCATCATGGGGCAAATTGCACTATTTCAAAATAAATGTCTACTTTTCACTTGATAAAAGTAATCTTTTTTCACCAAAAAATTTCCATTTCTATTATAAATGTGGATGAAGTTGCCAAATTTGGATGAAAAAATTCATGAAAATATTTTTTGGTCCAAAAGATGGATGAATGTAGAAATACAATGCTTCACCAAATTCTAAATGATTGTCATATTGGCAATTTCTCAGAAAGTAAAAAAATGGGTTGTTCTCATCCATTTGGATTCTAATGTGGTTCTTTGAACTCTCTACACAATTGGAATGATATTCCAAAAGCATCCCTTCAACCTTTGCCCATGTGTCTAAGCCACTTTTAAGTAGATGTTTTTTCCATCTTTAATGAAGTGCCAAACTGACAATATAAAATGTTGTATTGGTACTCCAAATTTTGACATTCATCCACATATTGGATAGAAAGTATCACATTTACACATATCATATATTCAAGATTATGTTTTCATCCACAATTTGGCAATTTTAGGGATATACATGATTCCAAAATTTAAAACTCGTAACTAATTTCACAAAATCCTAGATTTTGATTATACAAGATGTACACAATCAAAACTTGGAAGTCTACAAGAGCCTATAGTTGGTTTTTAGCACAAACATAGATTAATGTTTTGAAGATTAATCATTTATTACATACACTGTCCAAATTATATGTACTAATGTGCATTAGAATCCTTGTTTAGTTGCCAATAAGATCTAAAGAAAAATGATACATGATAACAATATCTATGCTTAGTTGTAATTAGTGACAGTTATAGGTGTGCATACCTTAATAATTATAGGATGAAGCCTATGACTATATGATCAAATCTCAATATTATTTTTATGATATGCATTCTATTTGATCCCTAGACATGAGTGTAATTTTTTAAAATTTTAGAGATAGTAGAATCAAATGTCTCTACAAGCAACACAAATTTTAGATTTTTTTGTGAAAATTTGAAATTACCATGAATTTCTGCAATTAAAGTGCAGGAAATTCATATCAAATTCAAGATATTTAAAAAAAACTCTATAGGTCCAAAGTTCAAGTTGCTATGAATAGTTTAATTTTAGAGTTTCTCAAAACTTCAAATTTTATTGGAAAATTGGCATTGACAACTTCATTTCATTTGTATGGCTCAAATTAAAAAAATATCATTTAGGGGGCTCAAATTAAAATCTAGAGCAAGGACAAACAAGTTGCAAAAATACACTAAAAAAACATCTTTTGTGATTCAATTTAGTCTCTTTTTCAATAAATAAGCCATTAGACCTCAATGAGGGGATTTCCACCAACATCTAATGTTTCAAAGAAAAAACAAATTAATTGGGATGAAAAATTATTTTTATTTTCCTATTTTGTTCATTTGAAGTCATCCTAATACCCCAAATGATTCTTCTATGGGCATTTAAGAGTTATTCTTGGAAGGACATCAAGGCCAAAAAGTGTCTAATGGATGATTTTAAAGATTATTGTAGAAATGAAGAATACACCTATTGCTCTATAAATTTGACTATTTTGGCTAAGCACCTTGGTGATAGACTTAAGGCTCTAGAAAAGACATTGGACTTTGACAAAATTAGTCACTCAAAAATAATCTATTTTTTGAACCAATAGGTTCATTCTTCATTTCTATAGTGATTTAGAAAGTCTTAAGTGAATCATTTACAATATTGTTCACTAGAATAATGTCTCTATTCAATAGGAGCTTTTATGTAGGAATGTTTTTTGCCCAATGACTCATCAAGAAAGTTGCTCTCTAAGTAATTTAACTTTACTCAAAGTTACTCTTCAAGTATCTCACAATGAATTGTTCTTGATTGACATCATAAGGAAGAGTAAACACAACTAAACCATGTTATATTATGGGTTGCAATGTCTTTATAGGGTTAATCCTTAAACTATAGGCTAAAACCTTTGAGCTTGGTTTTGGGAGGATCATTTACAAAAAATGATTTATATATATTTGGAATATTTCAATCTACTAAATCCACTTCAATAGTGAATATGGCTTGTCAAGCACTGCAATTAGGTTGCAAAATCAAAACACTTTTTATTATTCATTTTTGTATGCCTTAACCACATAAACTTTAGGCTTTGCTTTAGGCAAGAAACAAGCCTCATCTCTTTCTTGAAGTTGATTTTGTTTCCCTTTTAGATTGCCCTCCAGGCAATTGAATGTCATTTAAATGTTAAAATATCCCCATCCCCCATCTCCCATCCTTTTTTTTCCTTCTCACATAGTGAATGACACTAAAACAAAAGGCCTTTCATGCCCACCTCTAAGCAAAGTCCCTAGAAAGGTACTCAAACCAATGTTCGGAAAAAACCATTGGTTAACTTTGAAACATCCAGATTCATCTCTAGAATTGATGATTTGAGAAAAATCATTATAAAGTGCTATTTGGAAGCATATTTTGGAATTGATATACAAAGAAAAGTTGTAGATATTATTTTGATTTGTAGATCCCATCTATATGGTTAGTTTCACCAATGCCATCACCAATCTTTTTTTATAAATTTTGAAAGAGAAATTCCAAAATTCCTTCAAAATTCAATTACAAGCAAAATATTATCATTTTTTGAGTAAAATTTGTTGGAATGGATTTGGAATGAGGTTTTCTTCACATGGTGATTTTTGGGAATTTTTGTATCCTTAAAACCTATGACTTCTTTTTTGCAAATCCCATTTTGAACTAAAGTCAATGCAACTTTGGCTTAGTCAACCACTTGACATACTTTCACATTTGTAATTTTAGAAAAATATATGTAAACTAATAACACCAAATCCAACCATTAGATAGGACAACTATTTGATAAAGTATCTTAAAAAAATTAGGATGACTTTCATCCAAGCATAAATGAGAAGATACAATAGTTTCAATCTATTTGTTGTCCACTTTTTGGATGTTGGAGCACTCCAAGGTTAGTCCATTGTTAGTGAGAATTGGGAAAAAACTTGGTTGCAATTTGAAAACATTGTAAAGAAACTTGGTGAAAAAATCTATGAAATTTCCATTTGAAGAAAATGATCGAGAAAAAACTGGACTCGGTACTTGAAAAAATGATGCAATATGGGAATTGAAGGAAAATGTCTGTCTGGTAAAACTCAACGCTGATTCAAACCCGAGTGACCGACACTGGCAGGCCATCGTCATCATCATCCTTCCACAGGAGACTGAGAGCGGCCGATCTACACTGCATATGCCGTTGATTCCATTGATTCCATCCCTGTTCACTGCACCCACTCCTTGACTGCTAAAAGTTATGCTACTGTAGATCGAAACTTAATACTAACTTTCCTTAATTTCACCGCACCGTATGAGAAAAGCGCACCCATTCTTCATGTCTTCAGTTGCTAAGTTAGAAACAATTTCTATCAATTCTGGCGAATTTTGCAACATATTCTTGTCATTCTCGTAGCTGCTACGCAATTTCTGATCCTTTTCAACAAATTTGCTGTCCAATGTGGGTAAATGATGATAATTTCTTCCTTGCAAAACCTTTTGTTTGTTGCGGTGTTGAAGTATTTCGGGTGAAAAAAGAGCGGCAGTTGCTCGGACCCCACCACGGAAAGCCGTCAACTTGCGTATTCCAGTTCTGTAGTTCCAGTCCACCTCGTGCTTGGTTCTCTCCCCCTTTTGTTCGCCTGGTTTTCCTCCGTCGTTTGCTCCAGCAATTTTTTTTTTTCGTTTTTCTGGATATGGGGGTGGTTCAGGGGTTGTTGTTCTGTTTACTTGTGAGTAGTTTTAGGTGATGATCGGGTGCCTAAGGTACTCTCATCAATGCGAGTTTCGTGAAGCTTCTTATTACCCGGAGTATTGCTTGAAAGCTGATTTGTGGGGATCGGGATGTGTTAGGTTGCGAGAGAGATGAGCTTGTTGTCAAACTAGGGTAGAGCTATGGAGTGTCCCTGCGATCTGCAGGATTGTTACAACTCGGTGTTGCAGGTAAAAACGGAGCGTTTAAGTTTCTTCTTGTGGAAGACGAGGTTTTGGGGTCATAGTATGAGTTTGAGTGCACCGCTTTCTTTGCCGAAGTCGTTGCTCGAAGGCCTTGTTTTGTGTGATTGCAATTTGCATCTTTCCGTTTTGTCGTGTTTTTTTACTTTTTTTTCAATTAGGGTTGTTTCCCGAAGCTACTTTAGTTTGCAAAAATCAGGGGTTTGTGGTACGACTAGTTTGGGGGTCTGAGCTTGATTAGGTCTTTGAACTACACACCGAATCATTGATTACTTTCTAGGATTAGAGCCCAACCAACCTGATGGTGATCCTGTTTTCTTCAGAGGCTGAAAGTGAATGCCCTGCGTTAATTAGCTCAAAGAGAGTGGAGTTGGCAGAAGCTCTGTTGAGGTGACGAGAAAGACGGTTGAAAAGTATGTCAACGCGGAATTGCAGGGAGAGAGCTGGACGAAGGGATACTAAAAGTGGTATCCATCGTGTATCTGAAGCATAACCCGGAATGCTCAAGGGCAGTACCAAAGTACTCAAAATGGACGGAGAACACAAAAAGTTTGTGAGGTGCGTTGGCTACTCTTCGTACTCGGAACTCACGGTGGGCTACAATTCTAGGTTTTGACTTTTCTAAGAGCTTTACTTAATTCTCTAGAGAATCCTTGCGGTGCACCCTCTGAGGTCGCATGAAAAGGAATTCCTTGCACGTAAAAAAAATCCCTTCCATCTTACAATTTTGTAAAAGTTCAGTTCAATGAGCCAGTCTCTTCACATTTGAAAGTATGTCAGAGCTTTAGTTTTGTTTGTTTTGACATGACTCGCTCTTAATTGGCACTGTTCGTAAGAGGTGTAATGCCAATGCTGCTCAAGAAATATTATGTAAAGGTAGAGACTCCATTAACCATGCAGCACATTAGAGGCGCCATTCATCATAGTGTGCTAACTGTTAGAATACTTAATCTATTGACATTTGGTTTTGTGGTATTGATTATGAGCTTATCACAAAAGAATTGTGCTAAATTGTCGATGGTGCCGTTTTCTAGATTGTTGTAGGAAAAGTTTCCAGGTTCACCAGTGTGGTGAAGGGAACCTCTCCCTTACTGTGTGGTGAATGAATCCCTTACATCTTGTTTAGCAAAGTTCACCTCAAGGATTCAGTGTCTTCACATTTGAAACTATTTTGTTTGCTTTGACATAAGTCGCTCTAAATAATTCGTGATTGGCACTGTCCGTAAGAAATGTTATGCCACTGGTGCTCAAGCCAGAATTTGCCGAGCCAGCTCTACTGAAGAAATGTTATGCACACGCCTAAATTGCTGATGCTGTGCATTTGGAACAATGCCCCAGTGTCCTCACAATTTTAAACTCTGTCAGAGCTTTAATTTTCTTGTTTTGATATGGCTTGCTCTAAATATTACTTAATTGGCAATGTTTGTACGAGGTATAATGCCAGTCCTCCTGAAGAAGTGTAATTTACATGACTAAATTCTGAAGCTTTGCATTTGGACAACGCTTCAGGTTCCGACCTCCAACCTTAGACTCCCAAATGTCCATGGGCTCCGAGAGCGACGTCCCCCTTCGCTCCACCTTCAACATCGACAGCTCCAAGGGCTTCTTCAACAACAGCACCGACACCTCCAAAGGTTTCTTCAACATGGACAACGCTTCAGGCATGCGACGAGGTTGGCATAGAAGCTCAAAAGGCTTCTTCAAACTCGGCCAATCCTTGCGTTTCAAAAGTTCATCCCAGGTGTACGACGACGAAATCCCCGAAGACAAGAGCTGGAACTACTTGGACCCAGCCAGTGTCTCCCTCCACAGGTGGAACACGTTCTTCCTGGCGTCCTGTCTGGTGGCTGTCTTCATCGACCCGCTCTTCTTTTACCTTCCGCAGGTGGATTTTTCTCACGGAGTTGTATTGAAATGTCGAGAGACTTGAAAATTGCAGTCACGGTGTTTCCATTTTTGACGAACTGTGACGATCTTTAACAATACTTGAACGAACTTTGACCCCCGCTCTTCTTTTACCTCTCGCAGGTGGATTTCACACGAAGTTGTATCGTAATCTCCAAGGACTTGAAGATTGCAGTCACGGTGTTTCGAACTTTGACGGACTTTTTCTATGTGGTGCACATGTTTCTGCGGTTTCGGACGGCGTTTATAAAACCGAGTACGAGGTTCTTTGGAAGGGGAGATCTCGTGACGAATCCGAAAGACATTGCTGCACGATACCTCAAGATGGATTTTTGGATTGATTTTCTAGCTGTGCTGCCAGTTCCGCAGGTGAGGGTGCATTCCTATGCTTTTGTTTTTAGTTTTTATACGGCAGATTTGAGGTCAGGGGTGTTTTCTTTTTTGAGAAGTGATTCCAGATTTGAGATCAGAAATCTTGTGCATTGTTTGCTCAACCCTAAGTGCTTTACCCCTAAGGGAGCCTGGGAATCTGTTAGGAGGGGCACTGTAGATCTGGCGTTTTTGAGGCCATATCAATTATGGCAAGACAAGAATTGAACCATAACATCTTCATGCTAGCAAGCATTTTTCTTCTGATTTTGACGTGAACTAATTCAGAACATTGCACAAAAATCAGCAAGCTCTTGAAACTGTTTAGCATCCACCGATTGGATGCGGGCTCTCTTAGGGGTTAAGTTACAAACAAAAATTCTGTTTGGTCAGTAATAGTGATTACAGTAGCTTTCAACTCATTTTTGGTCATTAGAAAATGTAGGTTACGATTTCTTCTTTCTACTGCGACATTTTGTTACTGCCATTCCTGTCGACATAGGAAGCAGCCACTTGCAAAATACTGTGGATTGTGTGAAGTGAGGATAAGCCATGTATGTTTTTCTAGAATGGAGATTTGAATACCAGTTTCTCAGAAGCGCTTTGTGTTGTTGTGTATGGCAGGTTGTCATCTGGCTCGTCATTCCCAATTCGAGTAGTTCATTCACTGAAAACATCAACACGAAAAATGCGCTGCGGTATATTGTGGTGTTTCAGTACTTCCCTCGGATGTTGCGAATTTTCCCTCTGCTCCATAAAATGGTCAACACTACTGGTGTTCTTTTGGAGACTGCTTGGGCGGGGGCTGCCTTCAACCTTCTGTTATACATGCTCGCCAGTCATGTGAGTGTCTTTTACCTTTGACACTATTGCTGCATCTCTTTCTTGCTCACGTGGGACATTGTGGAGAGCAGCAGGAGAGATTATTTTTCATGTGGGTCTATAATCCTAGATTCTAATTGCAGCGTCAAATTGGAATAGATTTGAAATATATGAGTAACTCGCTGGGACATCACTGACTTATGATTCGTGGCACTTGTAGGTGTTGGGTGCAGGTTGGTACCTTTTATCTGTGGAGCGTCAAGACACATGCTGGACTCAAACGTGCTTAAGCGTGACTAATGGCACCAAGTCTCTATGTGGGAGAGAGGTTTTCGATTGCTCTTGGAGTACCCAGGCAGATTGGTATACGGGTGCCAATAACTTGAACACCAGCTTTACCAATTTGTCCAACTTAAATTGTAATGGAGGTCAAGGACAGAATGCGTTCAACTATGGAATCTATGAAAATGCTATCAATCAAGCCATTTCGTCGAATGTCAATATTCTATTTTCTCAAACCTACTTCTATTGCCTTTGGCAGGGGTTGCTTGCTCTGAGGTACGAACCTCTTCCTGATTGGCCATTTCTGGTAGCAATAGAAAGTCCGCTTTGGAAGCTAATAGTAACTTTCATAACAATTTCAATCGTTCAAACTTGTAGGGGTATGTTTTATTCCTCTTGATGGTACGTTTTGTTGCCTTGGAGTTTCCTAAATGATTTATTGACATATCTACATATGGAAGGGGCTACTGAGAAGAATGAAAGATTCGTGGATAACTTGATGTCCATCTTTGAGTGGTATGGATGTATTACTATTTGTGAGAGCTTTTATTAACACGGGATAGTGCTTGTTTTGCAGTTCCTTGGCTCAAACATTGTCCGTGAGTACCTTTGTTGGCGAGATAATCTTCACCATAATTATTATTATCGTCGGCTTGCTCTTATTTGCCTTCTTGATCGGCAACATGCAGGTGTGTGTTCTTCTCCTTCAACTATAGAAATACATAGAATATATCTTGGTCTTCCTTCATTACGATATTAATCTGAAGTTTCATCTGACCTCAAACATTTCGAGTAGTCAAGTGGATGCCGCGGCACATGTTCCGTAGACTTTTGGCAAGAATTTTCTTGTGGTGAGGTGACGAAGCTTTTCAAGCTAGCTTGCAACAGGCTTTGAAAACACTCGATATCAATTGAGCTCCTGTTGTCGGTGAGAGATTTTTTTCTGACATTTTTTTCTTGGGTGTTGGAATTTTTCAGACGTACCTGCAATCCCTAACCGTGAGACTGGAAGAGATGCGAGTGAAACGTCGAGACACGGAGCGATGGATGCATCACCGCAACTTGCCGCATGAAATCGTGCAACGTGTGCGTCGCTACGACCAGTACAAGTGGGTGGCCACCCGGGGCGTCGACGAAGAAATGCTAGTGCAAAGCCTGCCCTCGGACCTGCGGAGGGACATCAAACGACACCTCTGCTTGGGCCTGGTTCGCAATGTGAGTGTTCCAAAACCCTAAACCCTAAACAGTTGGAAATTTTGGTTTGAAGTTTTTGGTTGGGTTTTAGAGAACTGTACTGGGGGGTGGGGGGATTGCACAAGCGAGTTGATTTTTCTATAATTCGTCTCTGTTTGTGACTTGTTTGCAATGTGAGTTTTCCAATTTATTGCCTGTTGAAGACTTCTTACCCGTGGCCCTATTACTATCTGTCAACTTTGTACCTATTAACTCAGTACTCTGAAGTCCATATTCTGGATCATGAACAGAATGCTTTTTTGTTGCAAATGGCCTCTCATTCATGCAAAGTAGTGTGTGCATCGTTTAAGAACAATCTTGCTCTATAATGCATTTTTAGAAAGATATTATCAAGAAGATGCAAGAGTCAGAAAAAGGAAAGTCCTATGAGTTATGTTGTGTGGTCTGATTTGTTGTTTTATCACAAAAGCGTTAGCTTGTCAAACTTTATACGGATATTTATTTGCTCTGGATCAAAGGAGAGGAGTCTAAAGCTACATTGACTGTGAATATGAGGAAGTTCGAGTCGGACCTTACTGGAAAGCAAACTGGAAAGCAAACCAATGCCACAAGGACATAGCCTCTTATAGCATAGCTTCTCGTTGGCTCTACTCCAAAGGGGAGGAGTCTGGAGTCTTTGCATTGAAAAAAGCTGGATGTGAGGAAGTATGTGTAGGACCTTACTTGAAAATTAAGCCAATTCTATAGCGATAACCGCTCGTAGCATAGCTGCTCCTTGCTCCTTGGCTGCTGCTCGGCTCTGGACCGAATGAGAAGGATGGGAAGAGGCTTTGCATTGACAAAAGTTATGTGCGAGGAAGTTTGAGGAGGACCTTCCTCAAATAGCAAACCAGTACTACAGGGATAGAGCCTCTCTTATTGTAGCTCCTTGTTAACCTCCTTCTTGTCTGGTGTCTTTCTGCAGGTCCCTTTCTGTGACCAGATGGACGACAGTCTCCTGGACGCCATGTGCGAGCGTCTTCGCCCCGCCCTTTGCACCGAAGGCACACACATTCTCCACGAAGGCGACCCCGTGAACGAAATGTTCTTCATCATCCGCGGGGAGCTCGAGAGCGTGACCACCAACGGAGGGCGCACGGGCTTCTTCAACGCCGCCATTCTGGGCAGCGGAGACTTCTGTGGAGAGGAGCTTCTCACTTGGGCACTGGATCCCAAACCCCAAAGCCATCTGCCCATCTCCACCCACAGTGTGAAGGCCGTGAAAGAAGTGGAAGCCTTTTCTCTGTCCTCGGACGACTTGAAATTTGTGGCTAGTCAGTTCAGAAAACTCCACAGCAAGCAACTTCAACACACGTTCAGGTCAGTGCTTGTTGGGCTCATTCTTTGCTTTCTCAGAAGGTGGTTTTGTTTGGAAGAGTACAATTATTCGTTATTGCTTATAATTAGTAAGGTATGTACTCGTAAAATCTTCCTAATAAGCATTTGAGCATGGTTCGTTTTATTAATCTGTGTGAGTTTCCACTTGGAGCTTGCTGGGAGTCAAAAGGGGATTCTAGATTCTCTTGTAAGCATTTTTTGGACTCTGTATGAAAAACAATGAATTTTAAAAAGTGGATTCTAGATTCTCTTGTAAGCATTTTTTGGACTCCGTGTGAATTTTATAAATTTTTGAAGTGCTGAAGCTAGTTGTACCCAAAATCGACCCAAGGCTCTCATGATAGAAGCTGTAAATTGTAGGCAAGAATTCGTAGGGGTTGGTTAAATCATATACAGTTCGCAATTAGGTACGGTTACCTCAACTGCTTGAGGGACCGCAAAGCCAAAAGTGGTCCTCATGGCTTGGTAGCAGGACTTTCGTTTGTCCGATGTACTCACTGATATATTATTTGGCCCCCGTCTGAGTTATCGATTTTTCACAGCATCGAATTGGCCAGGTTAAGACCTCGGGTCTTTTAGGTGTCATGTATGTTTGACACATGATACCATTTCGACATTTTGATTTTCGTTTGCCAGGCCTTTTGGGGTTAAATGATGTTTGACATCCGATTCCATTTTGACATTTTGATTTGTTTGTTTCTCAGGTACTATTCCAACCATTGGCGTACATGGGGCGCTTGCTTCATCCAAGCAGCCTGGCGACGTTACCAACGCCGCCGCCTGGCTGAGCTTCGTCGCAAAGAGGAGGACCAATACTTGGCCATGCAAGGCGAGTCTACCGACAAGCTCAGTCTGGGCGCCACAATCCTCGCAGGCCGGTTTGCTAAGAACGCTATGCGCTCTGTGCAACGACTACGAAGCATGCACGCTGCTGAGCTTTCACGAATCTCCAACATACCTAAACCCTCGGAACCTGATTTCACACAAGGCATCTAAATCTGATGATTGAATGAGTGAGTGCATCTATTCACTATTTTATCTCCTCAATGGTACGATCATTTCTCATCTGCAATGATCCTTCCTATGATTGTGTCTGCAGAGATTATTCAGTGACAGAGATTCAAAGTCTTGAGAGATTAATTTCTGTCTGCTTTTGTTGCCCCCTGTATCAATGATAGAAGAGAATTCTCAAGCCTCATGTGAGCAGAAATTTGTCCAGAAAATGAATTGTACTGGGGTCACCATTCTCTTTGTGATGATCTCTGTGAGGACTGCAAAGGTTGTGGGGATGCTAGTTAGAGGCTTGGTTTTTCGTTGTTTTCTTGTAGACACCATGGAATGTGAACGAGAGTCGCAGATAATTAGGTGGGTGTACGTACCCTGATGGAGATCGAAAGTTGTAGACTTTCGACTGTACGATACGGAAATTTTATACAAAATTGTGAGAAAATTTGATGAAGCTTTCTGATGTTGGATGCACTGGGGAATAATGTCTGGTGTTTCTGCATGAGTGTAGCTTTTTGGATCATGTCCGTTACATTCTCATTGTTTCGAAGTGCCAAAATTGTGACATGCAAGTGCATGAAGCTTTGAAAACTATGACTGGTGTAGATCTGAGGTTCCTGTGGACCGCCCTAGAGAAGTGTCAATCTCTTAAAATTTCACCATCGCCAACTATTCCTTCTCTTCTGCTCGAACTCAGTTTGTGCAATCTTTTACTCCACCAAGTGAACGATTCCAGGTGAGAATCATATCTTTTAGAATTCTGACGAACACTATTTTCGATTGATAGTCACAGCAATGATATTTAGTTGGTCGTTACCACTAATCTTAGTGAACAAAATATTGTGAGATGCGCTACATGGGCTCCCTTGTACAGTAGTAATATTATATACTGTAACGGCATTCCACTACTTGAGAACTGCTTATCTTGTCATTTCACCTTTTCGGCTGGGCTGCTCTTCAGATTCTTAAGTATCTTAATGACTAACTGATAAGTACAGCGAACCTTTAGGATGCTCTTAACCCCTAAAAGACCACAAGGCTACCAGGCCACCATTTGGCTTTCACAACTATAGTGAACCTCACTAACAAAAAGTGAACAATAAAGAGACTTTGGGATGATTTTTCCCACTAAATCCTTCAGTGCAAATTAATCAAAAAGTGGTTGACTATGTGATTTTTGGTGAATTTTGGAGGATGGAGAAGGCTCTTTGGGTTGTCACTTCGAATCCTCATATCTTTTTGTCCAAACTCAAAATGATCAAAAATAAACATCAAAACTATGATGATATGTACCAGTGCTAAAAAACACTCAATTTTTAGAGTACTTTTGAGCGTTCCAATTTTAGCAAATGTACATCGTACTGCCTACAAGAACATCTTTCACCAATTTTGTCGATGTGGCATTTTCCCCCCAAAAAATTTTCAATTTTCAATCTTTTTTACATAGGAAAGTTACATAAATCTTCTTTCATTTCGATGGTGACAATCATCAAAATTATTCCATACAAATGAGGAATTATGCTTGGTACAAGAGATGGTCAAGAAAATAAATAAGAGCTATGCCCACCCCCCGGGCCCTGGAGGGGTTAAACTCGTAGCCTGCTACAGGTCTCTGCGGATACGATCCAATGATTTGCAGACAGTCTGCCTCGCTATAAGTATGAGTGAGGACCGAGGAATGTGTACTTCCAGACTGTAATTTCTGAAATTAAGAATTCGCCCTATTTGCCACCCTGAAATTCTCCCGGGCTGGTACTTCGAGAACTTTCGCCAAGAAATTTGCCACACTCCATCTTGTTTTTCAGTCCACGCTGCAGCTCTGAAACGCAGCGCTTCTGCGAGTGTGGAAATTTCTCCGAATCATTCTCATCAGGCACATGTTCAATGAAACTATGAAGAATTCAGGAATTTTGGATTCGTATATTGCGTCATGCCCTCATTCAAATCGTTATACGACTTTGGTAGCTGCTGGCCTCGACACCCAAAAGTCTTCGTATGAGTCTTGCTCACAATGCATCCGTGGTCGAATACCAGTGCTCAAAATTGCTAAACGGGAACCGCACGTAATCGACAGTTTGCGGCACTTTGAGAGCTCTGAATAATTTGTATCACTCCAAATGGTCAGATTTTGAAATACCAACTCTATGAGGATTTCAAAGCACCAAAGAACCCAGGATTTGGATACCATATATAAAAGTAATCAGGATTCAAAGTTTATTTCGTAGACGATATTAAATCAAACAAATTTATTTGTAGATGGTACAAAATCAACACAAGCTCTGATGTTGCGTTGATGTGCATTCTCAAAATCAGTGCGTACTTACTGTGCAAGATCTTGAGGTGTTGCAATCACGTGAGATTATCTCAGTTCTTTCATAAGTTCTCAACTGTTGCTGTCCCAGTAGGTGAAAGATATTATTTTCCAAATCAACTCATTGGGTGGACAACTAACAGTCTGGCAACAACTGAGAAAATTGTGACCTACCTCCCTTACCCAAGCTTTCATTTTTTATTTTTCCTTCTTTTGAGGGGTTGCTCCAACGATTTGGTTGAGGCTACTAATTCTGGGGAATTTTGCACAATTTCTGACAAGTTTCAAAGGAATCGTTGAAATCAGGCTAAATAATCACATTTTCCTCCTCAAATAGGCCAAAAATTTGGTCAAATTTGGCCAAAAACATCTGCGATACTTAGTGCGAACGAGAATGGCTGCCCCTGCTTATGAATTCAACACAGCAGTCACTAAGCTTAGCTTGCGGTGACAAGCGCAGTGTATCCAGAGGACACAAAAGTAACCTAAATCTACACTCGTAGCTCCTAGAGGTTTTGCAGTACATAAGCGTTGATACTGATCAAAGAAGTAACAAAATGCTCCACAATAAATTCATTAAATATCAAGGACATCAAGTAAAAACGTATGTCCTTGCCTTGCTAATAAAATAATGAACAAATATTCATAAACTACTGTTCAAACAGCTTCAATGACTACGTACTAAATAGAATCTAAGCTGCCTCATAATTTGCAGTGCAAATACGACATCAAAGAAAATCAAAAGAACATGAAAAAGTAGACAATCATTTCAATTTCCACAAGGTAAAAAAATGGTGCAAGCCAGATGAAAGAGGACCTGCTGCTTCCATTGAAGAACCTTCCCCATGATGCCGTTGTATCCTACTCCATTACACTTTAAAGGGAAATTGCCTGGTGCATCTGAAAACCAGGTCACAAAGGCATGAGAGATTGAAAGAAGCAAAAAGAAGTGATCAATGCTCAAGACTCTCACTCAATGCAATAAATCAGATCAAAGAAGACGTGCAAATAAGTATCAAACAAAAGTTGGGTCTCAAAAAATGTTACACTTACAATCGCTAATCATCATATTTTACTCCCTTGTTTGTTATTTTGGCACTTATAGATGCTACATCTACGTCTACATTTTAAATGGTGCCACCAAATCTATGAGCATGTAATTGCACTTGGGAAGCACTTGCAAGTTGTAAGGGCGGCAGAATTTCAACAAAGGACTATCGATTCAAATTCTATCCACATATTTTCTTGATACTCAATTCAAAATTGATTCATTGCAGACTTTGTAAATTTTATTCTCGAGAAATCATTTTTACATAATTGTTATGAGTTTATTCATGATGTATATTCAAAAGTCTATTTGCCTAATTGTCTTAAATGTCAATACATTGTAACCGTTAAAAACTATTCACTCCAAACAACATTTAAACCAAATGGAACAAGAGAAGGACAAAAAGAAATACCTGGCCAAAATTTATATGGTAGTCCGCCAGACTGGCTCTCCAAGGGTACACTTCCGGAAACGTTAACGAGGGTCTACAACGCTGATCCTCCATCGGCCAAAGCTCCAGACAATTATGCAGACTAGGAGTAGAATAAAAGACCCCGCGTTCTATAGGGTATGGAAGGCGATGAAGTGGTATCCAAAGTATAGAGGTCCCTAATGTACATAATGTACATAATACCCTAAATGCTCTGTTTCATAGGATTTGTGATTTACGAGGGTCTCCAAGAGCACCCCCTGAGATCAAGGGTCTTCAAAGCATTGGGCTTGCAGAAAGAAAATCATATACGATGTTGGCATTCCTATTCTACAGTACAAACCAGCCCAATCTGCTCTTGTACTCCCTAATCAATCAACTGAACCCTGAACCTCTGCTTCAATACATAGTTCGCAAAGGTATAGCACCTCCTACACCCGTGATCAATGGTTCTTGAACTTCCTCTTCATAAAAAACATGAAGAGTTCTTGCAACATCCCCATCACAGTTTTAACTGAATCACGCATCCACTAGGTCAGCATACTTGAACAAATGCAGAGCCGGAATGTCATCCTTCTGGGCTTCGTTCGCTTCAACAGGAAGAGTGGCCGTAACAGAAGAATGCACACGAATCAACGCCTCCTCTGCCTGCTGCTGCCAATTGGTCGC
The DNA here is from genome assembly GCA_963920665.1 of Straminergon stramineum. Classification (NCBI taxonomy): domain Eukaryota; kingdom Viridiplantae; phylum Streptophyta; class Bryopsida; order Hypnales; family Calliergonaceae; genus Straminergon; species Straminergon stramineum. The sequence continues at coordinate 16,316,315 of OY987269.1, read as the reverse complement.
AAAAGCCATGACCGCCAGCGCGAACGCTTGCGTCGTGACTCCCATGATCAACCCCAACCACAGACCCCTTCCTTTCAAATCATACACAAACGCAAACAAAATTGCAGCAGGCAAGCCCACCAGATAGTACGCCCCCAGATTAGCAGCAGCCCCCATCGCCTGCCACCCACATCCCCTCGCCACTCCTGACAACACGCATTGCATGGCGTCCATAACGTGCATTATAGACAACAACGGAATACTCCTTGCAACATACTCAACCACTTCCTGCTCATGTGTATAAGCTTTACCCCAAATATCTCGCCCCAGGTACAAACTGGTGGCCATCACAACACCCTCAAATATTCCAGTGGAAACAGCTACGATAGCTGCACCTTTGGCAGCTTGGGGTCGTCCTGCTCCCAGCTCATTCCCCACGCGCGTACTCACAGCAGCTCCGATTCCAAAAGGAATCATGTAAATAACTGCAGTTGTTGTAAGACATATTGAGAATGCGGAAGTTTCCACTTGTGGATTGGGAAGCAGTCCTGAGAGAAGCACCAGGATTTCAAACGACCAATACTCCAAACACACCATCATAGCAGAAGGAATGGCGAGCTTGATAAACGACGGCACGTCGTTGAAAGCCTCATTTGAGAGTGACGTCCACGTTCTCGTACAAGATGGGGAGAAATGGACGTATAACGCATGCCAGAGCACGTTCAACCAATTTGAAATACTGCTCGCAATCGCTGCACCGCGGAAACCCCAGTTTAGGGTATAAATTAGGGTATAGCAAAGGGGTACGTGGAGAACCAAGGTAGTGACAGAGAACATTGCCATGGGGAGCACCAGGCTTTGAGTCTGGAGAAACTTCACTAGTGGTTGCAGCGTAGCGACCGCGAAGATGGTGGGGATCAAATACCTGGAGTACACACCTGCCAGTTTTGAAATCTCAGGGTCTTGCCCGAGAAAGAGCAACACCGAGTCCATGTTCCACCAAACAACTGCAATGGGCAAAGCTACGAGATAGAGCACAAAAACAGCGCGCTGCATGTAAATCCCCAGCATGTGATACTGCTTTGCCCCATAAGCTTGGCCACAAAGAGTCTCCAGTGCAGTGGCTAATCCCAGAATCAAAGTGGTGCCTGTTACACCTGCACAGGATGTGGCGATGGAGGCGCTGGCTAATTCCAATTCTCCTAAGTGGCCCACGAACATGACGGAGACTACAATTACCAAGTATTGAAGAAGCGCCACGCACACCATGGGGCCAGCGATGGAGAGTTGCTTCGTGATCTCACCCCAAATCCACTCGGGAGTGCAGGAGATTCTCTCATCAACTCGACTCACGGATCTTGTAAACCCATTTGCGAATGTAAACGTGTGTTGGGTTGGAGGATCGTCTGGCAGCAGGGGAGCCTGCAAAGCGCCATTGCTGTCTCCCATGCTTGAAATTCTTGCAATTCTGACTGCGGTCTCAATCTGAAAGTAGCTGTGACCTGGAAAAAAGTTTCAGGAGTGTCAACTCACTGAAGTTTCATCGTGCACTAGCAGCTTGCTGTGATAGGTACCATGCATTACGACACCGGGAAAACGAAAACATTGAATTACAAATTTGAATTACAAGAAGTCAAAAAACGCAGCGTAATCCTCACCAGCAGGGCGTACATCAACTTACAGTGGAGTCAAAATTCACGACTCTGTTTTCTACACTAGCGCACACATCCTGTTTTCGATGCTGCTGCTGCTGCTGCTGCTGCTCTCTTCACTACCGCAGACTTCCTGTCAATCTCTGCAGGTATGAAACGAAGACTCATTTCTTGGGCATCCCCATAATGGCGGAATTTGGCAGAATTTGGTGAAATTCGGACGACAATAAGAACTCCCAACTGTAGCAAGAGAATCCCAGAATCTCAGACAGGTTGTGAGCCGATGATTTCGATGCAAGTGGTCATGCGTTTGTGAAGATGGGCAGGCAGGTTTGTTTTTTTATTTTAGTTTTGGGGAAGGATTCTGAAAATGATCTTTTCTGGAGTCGTGATGCGCTTTGCATCTGAAGATTGGGATGACAGATGCAAAGTGCGGATGGAAACATGTGTCTCCATCCAGAAGAGTGGGCATTCATCCAATGGACAGATGCTGTCTGAAGATTTTGTATCAATTTAACGATATTGTCCGTTTGAGAAAGGGGTAATAAGATGTCGAATATTCCCTCGAAAACAACTTGCATTGCTTTAGAGCAATTTTTGGCTCAAAAACAGCAACCCTGGGTATCGGACTCCTGTATTGAACTTTTGCATATTTTTGTGTAACATATATTTAGTGACACTCTCAAAATCAGTACTATGTGCTTTGAAGTGGGGCCCGAGATGAAAATATTCTTAATCCGTACTCTTAAATCATGCCACCCTCAAAACCGTGTCTCAGTACCAATGAGACCCATGGCAAACCAAAAGCAGTGCACAGGAAAATTGCTATCGTCCACATATTTCGGCACATCTCAAATAGTGTGACCAAAGAAAACAGTACTTTTTTCACAACAGGGACAGAATCTTCCACGCCTCGGTGTCTTCAGCAATTGAAGGTAATTTTTCAAGAACCAAAACTCTGCTTTGATACATGGTAAGCAAACCTAGAATGGAAGAACTTTCCAACCCTCCTAAAAATGTTTCAATTTACAATTGTAACTTAAGCTTGCTGCTTTCATGTCCCAGGAAGAGTTGAATGTTCCTGATCAAGCCAGCAACTCTACAGTTCTTACTAGTATCAGTCGTCCGGGTGAGGCCGCTTCCTCCCACTTCTGCTTTCCGACTTCGGAGTACTGGGGGGAGGTTCGGGAACTACTTTGGGAGAAGAAGGCTCAACTTTCTCTTCTGCTTGAACTGGTCCTGGCTTTGCTTCTACTTCTGCTCGTTCTACCACCAGCTCTGGTTCTGGTTCTGGTTCTGCCTCTGGATCCAGCTCTACTTCTGCTACTGCGGGTCCTTCTGCTTCTATGGCTGTAGCCTCCTCTGCATCTTGCGCAGGTGTCGTTGAATCCACCTCCATTAAGCTTACACCAGTGGTCGCATTGCCTGTTGCATCCTCGGTCTGAACACCAGGTCATTTAAGTATGGAAAAGTACGGTGCCGCTAAAAACTCTCATCCATGAGAATTCTAAGTACTCTAGATATTATGAACTGCGGACTTCCAACGCCCACGGAAACTCGTCGAATCCTCACCAGCGTCATTCAATACGATAGATCAGATCGAAGAAGATGCAAAATGTTCATGAGACGGACTACATAATGACAATCAAGGACAAGGTTATCAAAAATTCTTCGCAAGTTAGTATCTATTGAGCTTCATGGCGGTGAGATAAGTACTTTATTGCCTAAATTTTTTTAAATACTGACCTTGAATCTCATTGATTGCAAATCTTCGAATCAGATTCTTTAGTCGGTTGAGAGTATAATTAAGGAGTTCCAATCCCCCTCTAAACCATTGGCATCTCGTAGACAGAATAAGCGATGGTAATAGAAGACAGATATGTTACCTGGGCACGATTGGGCGTGTACTCCTCCTCTTTCTTCAGTCCCTTCGCTCTCAACCTGTCCGAAGTCTTGTAAAGTGAGTTCCGCACCTCAGGAGTGAGAAGCTCTGGAGGAACGACACCCATGATTTTCATATCTGAATATCTGGACAAGGCCTCCAAATCTTGTCTTGCTGCAAATCTGAGACCCTTCCAGCAATAGACCTTGTTATTCTTATGATGATACTCTTCCTCTATGCCTGCTTCGGGATCCAGATCCTCTGCAAGGGGCTTGAAGTACTCCGCCAAGGGAGGCATTTTGGCTCTTTTGGCATCAGTAATAGCGTTAGGGTTATCCTCTGACCACTTCCAGAGTCGAGAAAGCTCTCTATTTCCAAGCCGCCACCTTGCTTTCCTCCTCGCAGGCTCCGAAGGCGATTTCTTCTCTTGCACGAAGCGCTCGAATGGAGTGCAGCCATCACGTTTCCACCAGACCCAGTTTTTATCACGCTCCAGAATATGCTCAATGGAAGCCAAAAACTCTTTCCCTTTTGGGGGTGTAGTTCTCAGCAGTTTCTTCACACGGTCTTCATGCACCTTAAGCTCCTCCCGAATAACCTCTCGTGGCCCATCTTTCTCAGCCTTCCCCGGAGTCTTGAGATAATCAAATATGATCAGGCACTGAACCAAGACGTGCCGACGAAACCCAGGGTCCTTCAATTCCAAGCTCATAAGATTACTACTAGTGAGGTACTTAATATTGAAAGTGGAATCATCATCGTCACCATCAAGACTCAGGCTTTCATCTTCCTCACCTAAGGGCTGAACTTCAAAAGCCTCCAGCACAGTGCTAAGATTCGAAGAGAACGCCTGCCACTTAGAAGGGTGGGTCAAGCTTGTGGGAGAAGAAAAGTACTCCTGGAGACTCCAGAACGTCTTATAGAAGGTGAAATCGATAGCAACCCCATCTCCAGGCGGCTCTTTCTCGTACTTGGTCTCATTCGAGGTGTTAAACACCCCTTTGATGTTCACAGCTGACCTCTCAGAAAGCGGGAAAAAATGAGCCAAAAACATCAGGATCCTCCCACAGAAGACGACGTCATTCGTCTTAGACAACCGACGAAGGAGCTGGTTGCAAGTGCGTAACATAACAAGCTTCCCCCGGCTAAAAAGCTCCGACTTTCCAAGAGTCTCTTGCTTTCCTTCTATGTATCCAAAAACTTCCTTGCAGTCCTTGATGGTGGAAACCTCCGTCAGATCCTCAAGTAGTTGGAAAATCATCCCCCCTTCGACGTTGCCTTTCTCACAGAGATACAAAACAATGTCGAGAAGTCGCGTGAGAAGACCATTCCCGTCGTCGTCACTACCCACTGCTCGACCATACTGCATAACAGACTTGTTGTCTTCGACGGCTGCACTGACAAGCTCCTCAAGCAAAGTTCGCAAGCCGTTCTCCAGAAGCTGATTCTCGTCTTGGACAAGAATTGTCTGCTTCTGAGGCTTCACGGCGTCGACCATAGTCACTACCGCGGTTTGCGAGGCGGGCAACGGCTTCGCTATCGCCACTCGGAAAACTTCGAGAAGGCGCGTTCGGTCCGCATGGCAGGCAAGTGCAACGGAATCCTGAATTTCCATCTTCTCAATACCCTAAAAAATTCCGAGAGCAATTCCGACCCTTGCGATGGGACCATTCACGGACTTGTTTCCAGCTTTGTTCCTGCACTACTACTTCCAATCCAGTACCAAATATTCATTGTCGTACTCATCCCTGTGCTGCGGACATGCTCCACATTCGCCACACTAGTGCTCCACATAGAGGACCATTATCATAAACCTAAAAACTCATAGTTTCTGTGTAAGATGTCTCCAGAACGAACATTTACCTAGAGGAGGTTCCGATGATGAATACTTCTCTAATTTACAATTTAGCGGAGCAATCTCCTGCGAAAAGTCATAAACACACACTGTGAACTTCATACCCTCTGCCAAACACCCTTCTAAACCCTAATGCTCCCAGATAATGAGGATTACAATAACGCAATCATCGACGGAAACGAAAATCGAACTAACACCCAAGAGCTCCCACCTCTCAATTTTCCCTATTCCGAAACAGGGAAGAGAAAGAGAATTGCACCAGCTACTAACCGCAATGCTAGCACTTCGTATATTCCGCATCGCAATCGCTGCGCTGTTGCTTCAAATTCAAAACAGGAAAACTACATTTGATTTCAAGTCCAAAGGGCACACCCATGGTTAGCTTCGATGCGTTGCGGAATTGCGAGAGCAGGGGCTCTCCATTCACCGATTTCTGTAGACAGACGAGCGGTCTCTCACTCTGTCTCCCTCCCTTGGTTAAACCCTAATGCGTGTCTTTGGATGAAGAATACTCCGTAGTACTCGTATCCTTCGTGCAAAATAAGGTACATCCAAAACCTCTTCAATATCTCCTTCTTTAATATCACATCCAGGGGAGGAATACTACCCCAAATGGGTGTTGTTTTCAACATTTTCTTTGACAACTTTCAGACACTCCATAGTCGAAAAAATATCACTAAAAATCTCAATTCTTGACATACTAGTGCCAAAAAAAGTGTTAAAGAAAAGTGTTAAAGAGAGTGTTGAAAAGAGAGTAAGGTAAATGTCTAAAAAGGTGTGAAAATAAAGTATTGAAAAAACTTTCAAAACAAATAGAAAAGTACAAGATAAAATTTAGACAATTTTTTCATGCTTGCCTTCTCTCCTTTTGATCAAATTTTGGGCAAAACTCTCTCCTTTCTACTCAATTAGATCAAGATCATCAACTCTTAGAGATCTATATTGATTTGTCTCAAAATTTTAGAAAAAAATGGGGTTATGATACTATCCTTCTTTCTTTCCACTTGCATTGTGCCATGTATCAATAAAATGTGACATAGTCTAAATTTTTTTCTTATGTCACTTCTCTATAATAAAAAAAAGTATCCATAATAAGATATCGAATGGAGTCGCTTAGGCTACAATACAACATTAAATTATCTTAACCCCTAATTGCCTAACTGACCATATATAGTCTATCTGAATTTTCAAGCTCATTTGGAGATGGGCAATTAAATTCCCATGACCGGTGTAAAATTTTGTACAAGCAATTTCAAAGCTTACCTATTGAAATTTTTTCATTTTTCACTGAAAAAGGTAAATACTTGATTTTTGAGAGGTCCTCAAAGGCATATAAGTATCTGAGTGAAAGAGTAAAGCTTGCAAATTTTACTTGATTTCATGGCTTTGAGCAAAGCTTCCCAATTTCACTTGATTTGAGATCTAAAAAATTGTACTTATCCATTTGCTTTGAAAATGGTTCCAATCGAAAAAATAAAGTGGTTTTATGATTTTCACCATTGAAAATTTAAACATGAAAATACTGATTTGGAGTTAATTGTAATTTCTACTTATTAAAAAAAATTACATTTCAACAATTGCAAGGTGGATTGTGTAATGAGTTTGATAGCTCTTCATTTGAACTTAAGGTTTTTGGAAATGCATTTTAGTGTTCTAACCCCATTTTCAGTTGGTCATGTCACCTCTAATCCCAAAAAACTTTTATATGCAAATTTCTGAAACATTGTGGAGAGGGGCAACATACTAAAAATAGAAAATGTACATTTCTCTTGTTATAATCTCACAACTTTTATGCAATTTTGCACTCAAAATTGGTAGACATACTAATAAGCAAGCTCTTTAAACATCTATATTGTTAGATTCTGAAGAAAAAAAACAATTTGCTTCATTGGGGATAACTACAAGCCCATGCTCCTTCTTCATAGTCAAAACACACTTGAAAAGGCTTAGGCATTTAGGGGTTAAAGTAACAAAACTGGGAATGATCCATACAATCATGTTCATTTGGGACGCATCTAGGGTGTACCAAAAGAGCCATGTTCTGGAATTCAGCTTCAACAACGGGTCACTTGAGCTTCAACGCGGGTCACCTGTGCTTAAGGGTGGGTCACCCACAGTCCAGCTCGGGGTACCCGTGCTACCCCCGTGCTACCCTGGTACCCACTTTTTTTGGGCTAACTTCTCCATCTGCCCGTTACTCCTTGACATCCATTCAGTATTCATCCAGAAGAAACCGAAAGAAGTTTGCCTTTGCGGCAGTCTGCGGCTTCGCACGCTTAGGGTTTTGAGCGGAGTTTGCTTAATTGGATTCAGTTGTCGACAATGCCAGCACCTGCCTATCAATTCTAGATGATCATCATTGACAGTTTTGCTCGATCTACGTGTCAAAACTTTTGCATCGAACGAAGGGAAGGAAGCAACAGTCTATGGACCGCATGACTATCGTGAATGCTGTACATGATTTTGAGTAAAATGTTGCCCTTGTCAACTGCTTGGCATCCTCGAAAGGCCTCGAGGAATGTCCTGCATCAGAAAAGAACAGGATAGAACGTTGTTACACTTTAAACGTTTTTAATAACTGGCAATGGGAACTCAATCTTGGGATCAATTCTATCGAGTCGAAGCAAAGCCGGGTCGAAGCTTTCAATACGATTGGTAGCTAAAATATATGACCTTGACATCTCTTCGTGCATCATACCCGTCCAACTGGTTCAGCAACTCCAACATCGTCGTCTGAACATTTTCTGTGGAATTCGATTTTGTGAACCCGATCATTTACGGGACTAACGTTGGTTATCAAGATTCGGTTATGCTCAGGAGCAAAAAACCCTGGAGGGTAATACTCATGAGCGTATTGCTGGCTTTTCCCGCCTGTCTGTACGCATTGTGTGTGCAGGAATAACTCCGCTCATAACCCGAAGGAGCGAAGCCGCAGAGTGGCGCAGAGGCAAACTTTGGTCGGTTTCTTTCGGATAAATACTGAATGGATGTCAAATTGGAACGGGCAGATGGAGATTTTTTTTTTAATGTGGGCACCAGGGCAGCACGGGTACCCCGGGCTGGACCTTGGGTGACCCGCCCTCAAGCACAGGTGACCCGCGGTTGAGTCTGAATTACAGAACATGGCTCTTTTGGTACTCCCTACGCATCTGCCAGGGAGGTGTATTTTTCATCCATATCTGTCAGTACCGCCCTCCAGAAACATACGAATACAGGCACTGAATATACGAAAACAGTACAAAATCACAAAACCATAGCAATGCCCATTCAATGTCTTCTCTCTTGCAATTCTCTTGCAATGCTGCCCCGCTGATGCATATTTGTCTCAATGTTGCAGCAATTACGCGTGACCACCATTGGCTTTGGCAATCAGAGCGCATTGCTGGAAAGGAGCAGAAGGAGGAGATTTTGAACCCCTGTAACTTACGAGTTGAAGCTTCGGGTATGTATCAATGCACGCAAATGTGTGTGAAATTCTCAAGTGGTGCTGCAGGTGGTTTACTTTCTCTAGGTTTTCGAGTGAGGTTTCATGTGGAATTGCTTGATTTTCGAACACCAAGTGCAGTGGAAGCGCACTCTTGGTGTTTAGATTGAGGAACTGCGAGTTTTCGTTTTTAGGGTTTTACGGAGTTGGACAGTACTCGGGACTCTCTGCTCTGCTCATGAAGATTTCTTTGTGGTGATGGAGTCGTCAATTTTAGGCCGTGACTGTCTGCAATACGCGAAAATGTTGTTCTAACGCCTGCTTCACGTTGGAGCTTCCAGAGGATACGGTTTGGAATCGATTCTATCACCTCGCAATAACTTTGGTGGATTTCTCGAAGTGCTGCAGCAGGTGGTTTACTTTTTTTGGGCTTTTGAGTGATATGTCTTGGGAGCGTTCTCTTTGTCTTGGAGTTTCTGTGCGGAGGATTCGTGATTTTTTTAAGGGTTTAGGGTTTAATGGGTTTGGATAGTGCTCGGGTCTCTCTGCTCACAAGGAGTTCTCCGTGGTGGTGGAGCAGTCAATTTCGGGACGTGAAGATTTGCGATTTATATCAATGTCGATTTCGTTTTGGAGATTCAAGTAGAAAGCGAGCATCAAGGGAGGGGACTCCGGGATAGATACTATGGCATTGAGTTCTGTCTCACATGTTTTGCTTCCTTATACTCAATGCTCTTCAGGACCCCCACGGCAGCGGATGCCCCACACGTGTCACTCTGGAGATTTGCAATTTCCGACGCGGTGCACTTCTTATCGTGTTCGTGAATGCGTTCGGCTGTCCAAATCCATCATTACAGCTCAAAATTCTGAAAATTCTTCGGGAAATTCTAGGGTTAGAATTGAAGCTTCGAATTCAGAGAACTCTTCAGAAAACTCTAAGGTTAGTAGTGAAGCTTCGAAGTACATGGCAAGAAGGACGTATCGCAAGCCATTAGCTTCCTTGCGGGTCACAGGGGAGGCTCTTCCATTGCAAGTCCATGCCGCCCTTGCCGCCGACGGTGGCAGGACCGCGGCGCAAGAGCTTGCAAAGGGAAAACCCATGCTCGTGATCGAAACTTACAATCCTGGTCGATTCTCCGAAGGCAGCTCTGTGTCCACCAAGCTTCAAGCACCCACGCTTTCGGTGCTGAAGAAGGCGAAGTCAATGCCGAAGAACGATTCGCAATTTTCACCGACTGGCCGGGCGTTTGCCATTGCTTTTCAAGCTGTGAGGCTGCTGAAGCTGTCCAAGTTTGAGCTTTGTTTCTTCAAGCCCGGGACGATGGATGATTACAAGGACGGGGAGGTCGTTGGTTTTCTGGAGGTTTTCGATGCGAGTACTCTCTCAGAGCTTGCAAAGGGTGTTTCCTCCTATGCATTGGCATGTGTGAAGGATCATGCAGACCAGAGAATGAAAACGGAGGGGTTCGGGTTCCGAAAGGTGAAGCCGATGACCATTGTGGACTCTTCAGCTGTAAGAATCTCGACGCTCACAGAGTCGGAGGTCTTGGCTCATGTTGAGACCATAATTGAGGAGAAGGCTTTGGTGGGAGCTAGCTTGGGTTTACGGCAGCAGCGGTCATGGTGGGAGCGACCGGTGGCCACTCAATCTGTCGTGATGACGGGCGTTGATGCACAGCTCGTGGATGAGTTCGTACCAGCACATGCACTAGTGTTCAAACTACCTTCCAAGAGCTTTGAAGCAGTGGGGTTGCAGAAGACGAGTGAAACCTCATGTAGGATTGACCTCACGCATTCGCAGATGATGGATTTGGCAGATGTGCTGGACTTGTATTGTGGGGACCCTTACACTGGCTCAGGGGAGAATGTGTCCATAAACATTGATATCCCACGACGCTCATGGTCTCAAGCAGTGGTGGTTGGAGCTTTGGCTAGTGTTGTTGGGGGAGCTTTGCTTCTAGGAATTTTGTCAATCAGAAGGGCACGAGGCCAAATGGAGATACCAGCAGCAGTGGAATCCATTTTTGATATGGCCTTCGCTCAGAAGTTGAGGGAACTGAGAGAAGGTGAACCAGTCGATGATGAGCAATCGGACCCTGTTGATGGAGCTGTGGCTGTTGCGGAGCCAACTGAAACTGCTAATGATGAAGCTCGTTATGAATCTTTAGATGAAGCTGATCTTGCTGAGCAAAATGATGAGCCGGTTTACAAAAGCTCCGCGAGAGTCTCATTCAGGGGGCGCACCCGGTAGTATTAGTGACCCGCAGAAGGCGAACGAAACTGTACACAACCGGGAAATAGTCTATTCCGGAACTGTCACTGTGTTACAGGAATCTGGAAATTTTTGGTGGAGCAAGAAGCTGAGGTGCTGGCCTGCTGGGGTGGTGCATTACATGTTTAAGCGGGAAGCTCTATTGCGTTTCTTTGCATCATGCTTTAGAGGTATAGCTCTTCATACCAGGCTTGCCCCTGCAATTGGACTCTTGCTACTTACTTTCCCCTGCTGCACTTGAGTAAGGCCGCCAAGAATTACACAAAGGCACTAATAATGTGGTGTTTGTGGTCCTCCTGGGGATAAAGAGCGGTGCCTCGTTGGTGACCATATGGTTCGTTTAGTACAATGAATTCCTGAGATCTATATCGGTAGGTGATCGTGCCCATATTCACTTTGCTATTCATAGTCATAGTGAAGTTCGTGGATATCAGCTCAATATTTTTAAGGTCTCGTAACCTTTTCTTAGGATCAAAACGTTTATCAGATTTGAATCCATGGGGCTTAAGTTTGTGAATCCTTTTGAGTGGCCAGACAATGTTGGTTCTAGATACTGCTAGGCCAGGCATTAATGTGATTTGAGGAATGTCGTCGGGGCAAGTTCAGTATTCAAAGAATGGCTCCTATCAGTTTTGTAGTCGATTGTAACGTTATTTAGTTATTGCATTGATTTATTTGTTCGTGATAAGGACTGCGAGGGGCGGAAATAGTCGATGAAGACATCCTCTTCCTTACGGTATTGATACTGATGTCTACCGATAGTTCTGACTGTTATCAGTGTGTACTTTGGTACCATACTGTTAAACCCAATTTTTTTCACGGCTTTTTAAGTTTGATTGAGAAAATTAATATCAACCTGGACCACAACATTGTTAGCTGTCTATGGTTGCACCGGCGTACATTCAGTAGCCAGCGATTCTAAGACTTGATAGGAATATTGGTATTAGGTTTGTGTTGATCCCTTCTTTTGCAAGGGTGGGACCTATATCTCAATTTACGAAGAAGATAACCCAAATATGATAAGATTGTGTGCAAGCCTTCCTTGTTTTCATTCCCCAAAAAATATGAGTTGAACAAAAACTCAAATGCAGTTTAGAACTAAGTTAGAAGCAAGCCCGGAATTAAAGAGATGGTGACTATGGGGATAAACTTTGATATTTACATGCTTTTTTACTCTTTTTACCCTTTTTAGACATATATTTTGTAGTGTTTGCTTTAACCCCTGAACGTCTAGATTCATCTCTGGAATTGATGGTTTCAGAAAAATCATTATGAAGTGCTATTTAGAAGCATATTTTGGAATTAATAAAGAAATAAAAGTTGTAGATTGTGAGTTGTAGATTCCATCCGTATGATTAATTTCACCAATGCTATCACCAATGCTATCACCAATACCTTTTTCTTAAATATTGCAAGGGAAATTTCAGAATTTCTTCTCATTTCAATTACAAGCAAAATATTAATATTGTTTGATTAAAATTTGTTGGAATGGATTTGAAATAAGGTTTTCTTCACATGGTGATTTTTGAAATTTTAGTGTTCTCAAAATCTATAACCTCATTTTGACAAATCTAGCTTTGAACTAAAGTCAATGCAATTTCAGCTTGGTCAACCACTTGACATACTTCCAAATTTATAATTTTAGAAAAATATATATTCTAGTAACACCCAAATCCAACCTTTAGATAGGACAACTTGATAAAGGATCTCTACAAATTAAAATAACTTTCATCTAAGTAGTGAAGAGGATGAAACTTTAGATTCAATGTATTTATTGTCCAAAAAATAGATGTTATAGTGCTTAGGGGTTAATTTTGTGAATAGTGGTATTGTGAACATGTAAGGAATTTTGTAAACAATGATGGTCCCTTTCAGTGTTTTTTTTTGGACTAGTGTCCCCTATGTTGGCTTCACTACACAAACCAAATTTTGGAGGGATAGATTCACAGTGGTTAGATTCTAATAGATCTAGCAAAATTTCACCTTTGAAAAAAACATTGGTCCCTTTTCCCTTGTTTGAATTCCAAAGGTGGCTCATAAATTGATCATAATTGCCGCACATTAACTTATTCCTTCAAACTATCTAAAGAACCTAATAAAGAAGCAAAAGAAACCATGCATAAACAAAAACACCTTCACGTCAACAAGAAGGAAGTCTTAAGTCGTCATGTACAATGGATGGCTTTTATGGTGTTAGAGTATTTGAGGTCCATTGATTGAATGCATAGAAGAAGAGAAGTTTGAAACACCAAAAATCTTGAAACAAAGTTTTTTTTATGTAAGATAGGTTTGTGCATAGTTTGACCCCTTTACTATATTTGCTAGAAGATGGTCACATTACATATCAAATAGTTTGAGTATGAAACAAAATAATGTGCTACAAGCAATGATAGTATAGAAAGTGTACTTGATATTCTAGAATGACATTAAAGACAAGGTTAGATTAAAGAGGTTTGAATGTAGTGTAATATGGAACATCATATTCATTAAAATGGAAGATTAGGGACCTCCCAAAATAATAATACCAATTTGGAGGCCCCAAAATTGAAGTAGAGTTGAATTAAATTTAAGTCCAGGGGAACTCAATTTGGTAGTTCTAAGATGGAATTTCCATTAAAATGAGAGTTTAGGGTCGTCAAAGCGTCTTTAAGAAAATTTTCCTAATAAAGATAATATTGATTTCCCATATAAGTGAATATTGTATTCTCATTTAAACACCAAGTCGTGAGCTAAATGGTTGGTTGTAAGTAGCTATTTATCTCATTTAGGTGGTCCGAGTTCGAATCCCATTGAATTCGTATGAGTAGCTATGAGATAAACATGACTTGGGGTTGCTAAGTGAGCCTTTCAGGCAGGAAAGTTGTAACAACCAACCAGCCCCATTCCCAAACTGTGACAAGTGCTTCATGCATTACCAAAATACAAAGTGCTCTTACGCACTACCATTTTCTTTGAATTGTATTATATTTTTAAAAATAATTACAAAGTCAATAAAAAGAAAAAATGATTTGCATATAGAAACAAGTACATGTATAATGTAATAATCAATATATTCATTATTGAGTACAAGTGCAATTGCTCCACATGGTACTTCATACTTACAATATAAACAATAGTCCATCTAAAAATATATAAAATAAAATCATATTATGCCAATCTATATCATATACTCTACAGTACATGATATAAAATCATATAAAATCCTTATAGTTAAGGCAAAACAAAACTACAGTAGGGTGTAAAGCAACAAACATGAACTATCAAACATAGCTTCAAATACTACATACTATCTTCAAAGCACCTCATAAATGCTCAATTAGCATTATACGCAGCCAAACTTGCATTGATAACATCGACTTAGGCGGATGGGATTTTCAAAACACACTCTATGGTGTCTTTCTTCACCCTTGACTTCCATGCCGTCATCAAAGAATTCGTTTCCTCCCACACCGGATTCTGGATGTCATCGACTTTCCAACGCAATCCTTTGGCGGAATCCCATCCAATATAGGATTCTTGAATAATCCGCTCTCATGATGTGGGCCGAAAGTATTGAATGAGCACACAATTAGGATGCTCTGGGTTTGTGAAAGGATCAAACAAGGCTCTGGCAATCCATACAAGCTTGGTATCACCATCAGCAGGTCAAATGGCGATGAAGTACCCTTGAAAGAGATCACGCGCCACTCGAAAAGATGGCAATGGACGATTGCAAAGTTGCCCCACGAAGGCATCATCCGCAACAAACTCCTCACGAACCTCACCATCATCATCAAGTTCATCCTCCTCCGTTGTTTCCACTCGAGAAGAAGGCCAAAAGCCATCTACCAATGTAGCAGAAGGTTCGATGGATTCCTTCAAGGCCGCATTCAGTGCTCGCCAATAGAACACCAAATGCTCGAACCGTCTCCTATACTCACCACTTCCATCTTCATCGCATAATGACTCCCAATACTTGATGAACCCACATATTCCCTTGTAAATATCATCCACGCTCCGCATTGGAAGGTGTACAATAGGAAGTGGCTCCCCACGAGGCCATAGACTCCTCCCTTCGGAGTCCTCTCGCCATAATTTTATCCCTCCTACTTCCTCAAGCAACCAATCACTATCTATGCAATATTTCTTGTACTTCATGACCGGAACCCCCATAGAGTTGAGATAAAATTTGAAATGTTGTGCCTTGGTATGGCCAACAAGTGCATCTTCACCTTCCAGAATCAAGCCTTCTATGAAGGCTTTGAAATCTGGCACTTCTTCAATAAGGTGAGGAATTGTGGGCACGGAATCCACATCCATGAAGGACTTCATAAGAGATGGGATGGTGGGGAAGTTCTCTTTTTTCAACTGCATACTCCACCTTCCAAACAACGCGTCGATGTCGTCATGTGTGTGACCAACCAACATGAAATTGACGTACACCTCACGAAAGATTTTCTTAGCAACAAGAAGGGACCAAAATGCAAACACAAATCTATTCTTATTGTCTCCTGTTGCATTGTCCATTTGAACGTTCAACATCGGAGGAAGGGTAGTTGCCGGAATTGCGACTTCGGGCGGTGGCCGAAGTGATGATTTGCAAATGTCCACTCCTTATAGCATTGCTTGAAAAAGAGGAGCAGAGCCCAAACTAGTAAACAATTCGCGGGATGAGTACTTTGGAGGTAGTTCAACATCCCGTAACAACTTCGCTAATGACCCCACTGTGTAGTTTGAGTCGTGAAGAAAGATGTCAAGACCGTAATGTGCATAACGCACATCCCCATGCCCGTGAGCAATCATACCCGTAACTGAAATCGGCAGCTTCATTAGTCCATCAAGTTGCTTACTCTTGTGTGAGAACACAGGAGAAGCAGTTTTTGCATGATCCATTTTGTCATGCATGATTGTCAAGCATTCGTGAGGGTATGCACTAGACTTGTACCGGTTTGCATAGTAGTGATCTCAATGTGCTCGAGCTATGGCCAAATGTTTCTCTAAAATGTGGGTCCATTTCCGTTGTAACCCAATAGCTGCGGTTCTTTTTAGAGTTTGCAATCTATCACACTTAGAACAATGTGCAAAATTATCTCCAGGCTTCTTGGCACTATTCTCGAGGAAGTTCAATTTCTTGATCTTGCTTATGCTTGAAGCCGACACTTCTTTCAACCCAAACATAGCATTTGCTGCATTAACCTCAGGAATAGTCTCCTTCCATTTGAAGGTGGCTGGCGAAACCATGGAAACCACCTTCTCCCCAGTTGGAAGAGTGTGTGTACGATGTGGCATATGGTCTGCAGACTTTTCAAGCACGCACTTCAATGTCGCGGTCGCTTGTGATATGTGCATCCGAGGCTTCTGCATGCCCAAATTACCGTGAGCATGAGCTTGTTCTCCTTTAGCAGCGTACCCTTGAAAACGATGGAAGGTGGATTTCGAGACCCCCGAAATATGTCTCCACGCGGCCAAACAAACATCAATACCTTCTATAGTGACCACTGTCTTCCCTTGAGAGTCACGATGGACCTGCCTATGAACGTCCAACTTCATGTGGTATCGGAACTCAAAACTTGAGTTATGGTACATGCGTTCACGAAAAGCCCGAATCTTCTCCCTCGGAAAAGGTTGCACACAGTTGTTCGAGCAACAGACTTTGCTCGATACTGAATTGATGGACTCTTGGGTGAGCAATTCCTTCGACTTCACACAAGCTTGAGGAGGAGGATTCCTAATCGAGCTTGTGTACGGTCTGGCCCGCGAAGAAGATGGTTGCAATAGTCTGACTTGGCGACAGTTGTGGTCGTCACGAAGTTCATGATCACGGAGGCTAGCCCCATTCAAGTACACCTGCTGAATGGGCCATGCATGGAGAGAATACCTCCAATCCTCTGGAACATCTTCCATGTGCAAAGACTTTGAAATCTGGACAACAACAAAAGCATCTCCTAAGGGACCATCACAACCTTGCACTAAGCCAGAGTTCATGTTGTGAACTATTCCCTCCGCCACTGGTCGACCAGTGGCATTTAGGAGGGTGACAACCTTTGTGCTCCAAAGACGTCATGGGATGCCTTCGTAGTCAGGAATCTCTAGAGTCACTTCAAGAACGTTTTCAACGTCCCCTTCATCGGAGGAGTACTCCCGTATTGGATCAACTGAAACATCCATGATACTTGCATAGTCATTCGAAGACAGTCAGATACCTTAATGGAAATATTCACCAAATCAAATAATAGCTACGATACACAGCAATATATGATAAGTCAACTCGAGTCGAGTTGATTTCACATAGAAACATATAACACTATAGTCGATGATGAAGTGTTCTCATCATCATGAATCAGACCAATCGCATCATTCAAAGAGATCAATTCTGAGACATTATATTCCCCCAATTCAATGTATTGTAAAGGCAGAATCCCACAAGTACTTTTTTCTGTTGGGGTCCCTTCAGATGAACCTATCATCTTCAAAATAAATTATACATAGGACATCCTTACGACTCATTAAATTACAGTGATGAAACTCGAATGTCTTTCTTCCTTATAGAGTATAGAACTAATGCAGACACTGTCATCTCCCAAATCTTATCTAGTAAACTGATCCGCACAATAATCTACTATATCATAGGAATTCGGAGATAGAATACAGTCTAGTTTATCATCACTTCAACTCGAATCGAGTTAAACCATAACTTCTCCAATCTTAACTCCACATCTGTACAATCCTTCCAATATTATAATATATCATCTTATTCAACTCGATTCGAGTTGAAAAGGATAAATTCCCCTATCGGTGTCACTATACCTTTTCATCCGGATCTATTATGTAAAAGTCTTCCCATATTCTCTAACTCATTGTCTTAACCTGAAATCCTACGAATTCTTCAACGTCCACTTTATATCAATTTAACTCGACTCGAGTTGAACCAGAGACTCTTTATATCTTCTCAGGAACCCAATTGAGTCAAAGTTAAATTATGGTTTAGGCCCAATATTCAATGAAATAGTGATTTTCACTACATCTCGCTCGCGTATCAATTTTAAACTGATACTTTCATCTATCGTCGACGACCTCTTCGATCAGGTCAGGTATTGACTTCTATGATTCAACTCGACTCGAGTTGAACCTCAGTAATGCAATTACTGAAAATTCTAATCAGTAAGTAGGGATTCATTTTCCTGAAATTCTTCTAATTCAAGTTGAATCGACTTGAATAATGTTTCGGGTTTCGTCCCCGATATCATCTCCGTTATCGTATATGAATTGAAGTGGAGTCCTGTAGACATGAGTTCCGCAATATTCGGTGCAATTTACGGGAATTGTTTTGTTTTCAATTCATGCACCGAACCAATTGTGGAAGCCAAGCTCTGCAATTGCAATGGAAAGGAACTTCACAGTACTCGGAAAATTTATGTGAATGAATATGTGATACATATTCTATTTTCAACTCTACTGATATAAAAAAGAATGTTCACGCAGTTTAGAAAAAACAATCATCCTGCAAGGTATTCCTAACGTCCCCGTAGCAGCAGAGAGTACTATGATGGTCATGAGCATTTGAAGAAACCCCATGAAGACATGGCACAGCTTGGAGGACCAAATGTTTAGGACAGACAAGAAAATTATAGAACTACCGAGTAGTTGATCGTAGGGAATCCGATGACAAGCGCAAACGCAACGGCAAACTCCAATGGCGCACTCCACACTAGCGCAAACGCAACATCTCAAACATAGGACACGAACACAAGAGAGTAGAGAACGATCAAGCAATGAGGAAGAGAATGGTGTAGTCTTTCGCCCGAGATTGGACACAACAAAGTTCGTAGGCGGGAGAATCTCCACGGGAGAAGTTGGAGGGGCATTCAAACGGTCATCCACGCATGGCCCACAAATGTTTTAAGAGACTTGCATTAAATGTGCAGACTTCGATGATTCCGATTAAGGCACATGCGGGACCGCTCGGTTTTCGTGGACAACTTTCCAATAGTTGGCTATAGTCGTGGGGTATTTTTATCAGGGAATACTTTGTTTCGAAAAAGTAGCCAGATTCCTCATTAATGGAAGAGAATACTCTCGTGCTGGAAAGTGGCCGCATTGTTGCTTTAGTTGGCTATCTAAATGCATGTGCATACACGTAATGTAGCTATACACTTTTTTCAATTAGCATTTCAAATGCTCCACTTATCTATCCAAGGATTTCGGAAGGAATTTCAGACCACTTTTTACAGATGTTAAAAATAACTTTAGGAAAGACATATGCTCTATCTATGCGGGTGGACTATGTGCATTGTCAGTTCATGCACTACTATGGCACGAGTTGTTGCTGTAGGGTTTGAGGAATTTTTGTTTTTTTCTTTCTTAGGGTATACGGTATACGGTTTAAAAGTTTAAGGGTTTAGGGTATAGGGTTTAACCCCTAAATGCCCAAGGCTTGTTTGGAGCTTCTTGAAAGTTGTTCTAAATTATACCATAAATCAATATTTTCCTACAAACTACACATGTTAGAGATCACATGGGAAAAGAAAATATAACAATATCACATATGGATTGACATATTATGATGACTAATCATGTGGGTGTTTAAAGTCTGAAAATTTATCAATTCTCTTTGTGCATGTCAACTCTAAGAAGTTGGAGACTAAAAAAATATGAGGTTATAGGGCTTAGCATGCATAATGCCAATCAATTTACGGTTGTCCAAAATATATTCTACAATTTTCTTAACTATAGTTCTCATGTAATTTTTACTCGAACATCTCATGTATATGAGGTTCATTTCCAACAACCCTCAACACTATAGGAGGCCAAAATTGCAATGGGTATCCTTGCACAAAATCTTGAATAGAAAAATCATAATCCTTCATTTTTAAGATTAGTTTTTTTATCCTAAAAACTAGACTTCAAAAAGAGTTTTTCACAAGTATAAACTAATAATACTAGCAATTTCGTTGGGCTCTACTTAACTTCAAAGACCCTAAAACACCAAAATCTTGTGCCTTGGGCATTTAGGGGTTAAGGATAACAAATGGAAAATTTAATTTCATGTTCTTCTACAATTTTTTGGTACCAATGGAATTCAACTTTTGGTTGTGTGAGTGTGCCATAACTTTAGCTCCTCGACACTGATTGAAGGATAATTACATTCACACATAGGTAGTAAGTTTCCATATTATATGAGTAAGTTTCAATAAGTGTCAATCTAGATTGAGGTCATACAATGTTTTTGACATGCTATAGTTTTGGGGCATTAATTTCCAATGTCAATTATAATTTACATTCACACATAGGTAGTAAGTTTCCATATTATATGAGTAAGTTTCAATAAGTTTCAATCTAGATTGAGGTCATATGATGTTTTTGACATGCTATAGTTTTGGGGCATTAATTTCCAATGTCAATTATAATATTTCTGTTCACGTTCTTTTTTTCCATTCAAGAGTCTATTCAATGATATGGTATGCAATTGTATGCCTAAACAAATCTCAAAAGTATAAATGCTCAAGTACCTAATATGCGGAATTTGGAATTGCATTGAGTATGTGCATTTGATGTATACAAATATGTAAAAGTATGTATTTCATTACATAATGAGTAGGGCTACATTTTGGAATTTCCAATTTATAGAGAAGATCATGTAAAATGAGGTTGATGATTATCTTTCACTTCCAAATTACCTTTATCAATGATGTTTAGACCCCATGCACCACTCCATTATTTCTTATGTGTTACATGGCATTCAATGTTGAAAAAAGAAAATACAAAAAAAATTAAATTTGATTCTTTAAAAAATTGTTAAGTAGAAGTAGATACAAGATAGAAGGAAAATCCAAATTATTAATATCTCTAAGATAGAATTAAAATTCACTAATCCCAATGGTGAGATTGTTCTAGAAGGCAAATGAAATGGTAAGGACCTTTGATCTTGGAAAAATTGTGGAAATTGCATTCACAAATAAATCCTATAAGTTATTTTTTTAGGAAGATGCTCTAAGTGCCCAAAAAACAAGATTGTCTAGAACTTTCTCATAACAAATCCAAATGGAATGAATAAAAGCTTTCCATGTAGACCAAAATACAATCTATAAGGGAAAAAAAATAAAAAATAAAAAAATTCAAATTTTTGAAACTTTTTTTGTTGCCCCCTCTCCCTTGTTCTGGGCTTATGTGGGTATAACTTTTGTTCTTGGGCACCAAATGAAAAAAGAATTATATTCTCACAAAGTTAATCAATTTTTCTATCTTCATAAAAAGTTTCACAAAATCAAAACAAAAATTGAGACTGTAGGTACCTACCCAAAATCTCATTTGTCCCTTGAAGGGATAATGGTCCTTTAGGGGTTAAATTCAAAATGTTGAAAAACAAGAACAAACTTTACTGAACCTGTTGGGAACATTTCCCAAGGAAATAGATAATGAAAAGACAAATTTCTGGATTTGAAATGAAGTGAAATAGGCAGATTTTGCTGAACATTGAAAAATGAGATATAATAGTAAGCTTAAGAGTCTTCAATTATGGTACATATAGGCCTTTCAAAACCTCACACAAACCAAATCCTTTACCTTTAGGGAAGAAAGTAAAGAATTTTATTTTTGTAGTTACCCTTCGAAAGTGCCTTTCAAATTTTTTTAAATCAACAAACAAATGTAATTGCCATACTAATACAAATTTCTCTTTTATCCTAAAACTTTGTCTCGCTTACAATAGTTCTTCAAAATTCTAAACACAATCAACCATATGAAAGTTAATTGTTGTGGAAGTCATAACAAGATTTTTTTAAATTTCCATTTGAATGCGGTCATCTTAAAAAATTCACTCCAACTGATTTCATAACTTCTTTAATTCCTCAATTTTATTAGGTGGATTGTTTTTTGTTCAAGAACCTTTTACTTGTTCTATTTTCATCAACCCCTTAATCCAAATGTCCCAAGTGTTCCCTTGGGAGACAACTGAAGGTTTGATTTGGTCCCTATGATCTTAGTTTTGGGCAAGATTTTTGGAAATTTCATTTTATGATGGAAAAAAATTCCATTCATGGGAAAATAATTAAGATTTTAATCGATGTTTGATTAAGATTTTCAGAATGGTTAAGCTCATGCACATGCATAGAAAAAGCACAAATTAAAGTTTAAAATAATTTCTTTAATCGATTCCTTATAGAATAAATTTTGGTCAAAATCTAGAGAGATTGGTTAATTATGAAGCATGTGTTTCTTTAGGCACTCCAATCATAGTATCTATTTATCCTTTTAATAAAGAATAATGTGTATAGGATCCATTTTTTAACTCCATTTTCACAAACTTCCAAGAGAAAAATTGGACAAGATGACAAGGTTTACTTTGCTTTTCATAACTCCTAAATGCCCTTGAAAATTGAACAGTCTTCTATATCTTCCTCTTGTCATTCTTCAAGTTCTCTTTCCATACGTGAAAGGAACTTTCGATTTAGAGGAAAACTATGCCAAAGTCAAACCGTACATAAAATGGTCAATGCGGATAGTGTTTAGGGTTTAGAAATTAAGCTAGTCAATATTTAAGGCCACTGTAAGAAAAAAAAATCTATATATATGCAAGAGGGCAAAGTCAGTAAGGGGCTGAGTGATTTGTTCAAGCATGTAGTGGATGTGCATAGTGAAGTGAATTTTTTTGTTGAATCTAAATCTTCTAAATATTCAAATGAAACTTTAAAATATTTTTTTGTAGAAGATTGCATTTATGTCCACATGTTAAGCTTTCATTCATTCCATTTGATGTGAAAGTTAATATGAGTAATGTTCCTTTTTAGGCAATATGAGCATTTTCTTGAAGAAATACTATGCACAATTCATTGATGAATGCAAATTTCACTATTTTTCAAAATAAATTGTTTGACAACATTATGTTTTCTAGAACAATCTCATGAGTAAGATTTCTATATTTAGGGACCCATGTTCAAGCCATGTATTGATGATTCCGTTCTCCTTGTAATGTTGGACCTACTTCTACTTAAGAATTTTCAAAATGAATGTGTACTTTATACCAGGGTTGACGAAAGTGAATGTCCTGGGCAAAATCGCGTCCAAAAATCGGACATCCGGACCTTGCGGACACTGCGTCTCCAGGGGGTAAAAAAAACCGTCCGCAAATTTACCCTGGGTAAATGCGGACGGGCGGACGGGCGGGTGGACGGCTAGTGGCTAGTTATTTAATACAAAGCTTCAACTCCTTCAAGTAAACTTTGATTCCTTGAATGCTTTTTACAATAACATATGGAGTTATGAACTATCTTTTGTAGTGTAATCAACCAAAGAAATTGAACACTATAATTGCAATTATGAATTTATCAAGGGAAAGGATTAAAGAAAAAATTCAAAATTCTCTTCACCTTGAAAATTACCAAATCTATGAATCTATGACAATCATGAAGTCAAAATTGTTGCATTATATATGTATCTTGCAATGTATCATGCTTCATACAAAGAAAGAGGAACACAATCAATTTTGGAGGGACTTCTTCTTGGTTTTGCAATTCAAAAAAAAATAATCATATTTTCAACATCAATAAGCAAACTCCAACTGCAATGGAAGCTTCAAACAATCAATTGCCATTACATGCTCAATGTATCATAAGCACCTAAACACCTAAGCCTACATTCCTTGAATTTCTAAGGCTTGTAATCACTATCTTTTTTCACCTCAGCCCCGCTACTCTCACATGTAGTTCCCCATCGGTCGTCTTCATCGCTAGATGTCTCTTCCATGTCGTTTGATGAAGATTGTACAATTTTCACTCCTTTTTGTACTTGGGTAGATGTCAATGATCTCATTGATCTACCGGTCTTCTTCTCCATTTTGGCTCTTAATATAGCCTTACCAATGCCTTCCTTAAGGCTAGGGATTGTTTTCATTTTTTTCTTTGACCCCACTTGATAGGTATCAAGTGGGGTTCAACCCACATTCGGTCTCTTCCTTGGAGAGGTAGCAAAGGGTTGCATCATTCTTTTTTTACGAGCTTTAATGGAGTCGTCACCCTGTGATATCTCTGCTTTTGGCGCTCCTTGAATAATTAGCTGCATTGCATTCAAAGATTGCGATGTGTGGCCTAATGATTTCAAGGAATGGCATGGTGGATGGCCCCGATGTTGAATAAACATTGAAGCCAATGTCTCATCCTTATCATCATCATCGGTACATGATAAAATGGTTCGACTTGGATTGCCTCCGGAACTCATCTCTTTCATAGGAGACAAATGTCTTTTTCCAAGCCGTGATTTCCTTGAACCATCCAATGTCGTGGCATCGCTTTTAAATAGTGCACGTGGAGGAGTGCTACGTGGTGGTTCGGGAGAATCTTCCATGAGGTGCATTTTGCCAACACCATTGTTGACAAAAATTGGGCTGCCTGACTCCATCAAACGTGCTTCAACATTGTCTTGTACTTCGTGTGGTTTGGTATTTCCAATATTTGCTTCAACACATTTCTTGCTTGCCGATACCACTATTGACGCAACAATTCCATTGGACACGTTCATTTCAACATTCACCTCACATCCTCCTTTGTCTTCATGTTGGTCATTTTTTTCTACCGCCATTATCGGGGATGGAGCATCGGAAATGGGAATCACTTCATCCTTTTCAAGACTCCCATCATTCGCAACCATTGTCCTATTGGTTGCCGTTATCTCTACATACGTATCCTCCACGTTTGGTAGAAGATTTTTGCTCCTCATGAATCCAGTTCCATCCACAAATCTAGCTATCGAAGGTACATCATCATCAAGCCCACAATCATCCTCAAGCCCGCAATCATCCTCATCTGATCGAAACTCATACATGTCTCCATCCACGACTCCGAAGTCTTCATTGTTTTGATTAGGAGTCTCAAACATTTCTTCGTCAGAATTTTCGATATCATAATTCAGAACATCTCTATCATCAGATACAGATTCATCATCCTCGTCTTCCGAGATAGGCCCTTCCGAATCTTCGGACTCCACATTGTTATGGTACCACTTCTTTTCATCCTTCTCCTTCAATGCGGCTATGACTTTGGAATTGGTGTATACATACACCAAATCGGCTGCTCTCTGTGGCCTCAACTTGTTTCGGGATTTGTTGTGAACAAAAGAGTAGCTACTCCAATTTCGTTCACATGAAGATGATGATACCGGTTGGGCCAAAATCCTCTTTGCAATTGGAGCAATGAGCTTGCCACATGCACCTTCAAAATCCCACCAAGCATGTGCCGACAATTTCTGCTCGGCCGGATCCAACATGTCGTGGAATGGAGGATCTCGATGTCGAAATGCTACAAATTCCTTCACTACATTAGGATAAGTTCCTGGTTGACATATTTTTCTAATAACGCGCTTGCATGCATCTATTGCATCTTGATCGTCAGCTAGTTCTTTATTGTGAAGAAGGTAAGGGTTCAAAAGAGCTCTTGCATAATGTAGATCGGTCTCTACCATTTCACATCGCTTACCAAACGCCTTTTCGATAGGAATGGCTAAGTCCAAGGACAAACCAAAGGGCTCTTGTCGTAAAGAGAAGACATGCTTCTCTAAATTCCTCATGATGTGCAATACCTTGCCCATGCATGGTGTTTTTGCATCCAAATCCCGTAGACCAAACACCACAGGAGCCATCAATTCTCGGAAATTAGTGGCACGGGCCCAAAAATGCTCATCTAAAATTGTCTTCTTCACCTCCTGAGACTCCGTACGAGATTTTGCGTTCTTCGTGTCCCGTAACTTGAGCACATATTCTACCCATTGTGGATCCACCACACTTTCTTGCAATCCAGTCTTGACCTTCAACAAACGAGAAATCATGAAGAAATTGGAGGCAAATCTTGTTTTCACCGACATCAATAAGCTATTCTTTGTTTCGTGCTTTTGAAATATAGCTAGCGGCATATGCCGCAATCAGAAGAACTTCACAACGGTTTGGGCCTTTTCCACTAGCTCCTTCAACCATTCTTGCTTCCCCCAATCTTGAAGCAACAAATTCAAGGCGTGCACCACACAACCTTGAAAAAAAATGTGCGGATATTTACTTGACACCATATTCCATGCTGCCGGATTTACAGGAGCGTTGTCTGTAGTCACTTGCACAACATTTGTGGGGCCTACTTGTTCTATAAACTTTTCCAAGACAGAGGCCAAGAAAGGAGCATTCTTTTTGATTCTACTTGTATCCACCGATCCTAGAAATTGTTCACCTGCAGAAGATACAAGCATGGCATTTATCAATGGTCGATTGGTAACCGAGCTCCATCCATCAATAGACAATGTTGCTCCAAACTTCCGAATGCTATCTTTGGTCCGACTATGAAGCTTTGTTTTGATGTCGGTCTTCGCTTGGTCAAGCAATTTATGGCGTAAATCATGATACGATGGTGGAGCGTAGGGCCCACGGTACTCGACTGTTTTTTTCACTGCTTCTTTAAATGCCGGATTTCGAGCTACGGCAAATGGTATGTTTGCTGCATAGAAGAAATTGGCCCACACTACATTCAAATTGCGTTTTGCTGCGGAATCAAAGCCATCGACTAGACTACTCTGTCTTTGAGGTCTACTACCTGATGCCCTTGGAGTGTCACAATCACTGGATGTTTTTGTAGTTCGGTTTACTTCGGATCCTACACCAACAAATTCTTCCGGTGCTGCGCATGAGTCCTCTTGAGTAGAACGCGCCATATCCCTCTCATTTGAAAAATCCCTCCGAACCATACGCATGCTACCAACATCTACATTGTCAATGATCGGTCTCTGCAGGAATGCCCCATTAGATTGAAGAAATAGGATTCGAACATCCGGAGTCAATTGTGAATAAAGACTCACTCATGTATTACGAACACCTGATGGGCCTTCATATCCTAAATGGCTCAACATACGGCTTATCTTCTTCGCAAACACCGAGTTGCAAGCTTTGCACTTTACCTTACCGGTTGATGCGGTACCATACCAACCAGACCAATCCTTGCTCATAGTGGCAAGGCACAAATTTTAATTCCATATATTGGAATTAAATTCAAAATGTGAAGACCAAATGAACAATGTCCAAATATAATAAAAAATGAGTGCACAAAGCCTTGAAAATCAAGGCCCTCCCGTCCACTGAATTATACATTACCAAGCAAGGGACACAAAAATTGCAGCTCCTAGCCCTTGGAAATCTTAGCATTCAGTTTTCAAGAGTGCTCTCAAATGACTTCTTTCCTACAGTTATAGTCTCCCAAACAGGCCTGACCGTTGCAGACCATTTTTGAATCCACAGAATATACTATCCGCCGTCACCTGATTGCGCAGCGGATGGGCGGTCGGGCAGACGGACGGTCCAGTGGTCGGGCCCACGGGGGTCAGGCGGACGGACAATCTGGACAAGCAGATGGAGTGACGCGAAGACACGCGGACGTGCGAACGGATATTGCAGACGGGTGGACGGGCGGACAGGAGCTTGGGTGGACGGGAGGTCGGGTGGACGCGTGGTTTAAGGCGGACGGGCGGGGTAGGTCGTGTTCAATTGTTCAAATGTTCCATGCTTTAAGAGATGTCGGACAAAATAGGGATTTATGGATGGAATGAGCCAATGAGGAGATTTCAGAATATTATGGTTTTGTCAAAGGGTTTTATAATTTAAAATTTCTAGATGAGCATGAAAAAAACATACTTCACAAAAAGTTGTTCTTCATAAATCACCATAGCATGAACTTAAAAGAAAGCAAAACAAATGATGAATTCAAAGATATATATATTGATATTTCATATTTGGATATATAAAGAACTTCAAAACAAATCAAAATTCATCATGAGTACAATGAATTACTAGTAGTACTCAACCCTTATAACATTCAAGCTACACTCACCGGTATACTTCTATACTATTAAACATTTAAACATAATAAAATAAGAAAAGCCTCTCTTATACTTAAGAACCACTACCCCCTCCTACATCATGAGATGGCCCCTCCTTAGCCAAAAGTCTTGCACTCATTCGTCGAGTATTTGACCCAGGACTGTAGACAACACCTCCTCTGGATCTAACCTCCATGTCCATCGCTATAAACTGTCGTTTGGTTTCCGGAGAGTGGTCATTATCATCGTCATCCTCTCTCTTCCGTTTTGAGCTTCGCTTTGGAGACAAATCTACTTCTTCAACCTTTAAGGCCCTCAATGCAGCATCCACTCAATCTACGAACACATTGACCTGTTCGTCATCAGCTTCGATGGGTAACCCTATTGATCGAAAATCGGCCAATAGAAACCCCCTCCATTTAGCTATAATGTCACCTATCCTCTTGTCAAATGCCCCAGCTACCTCCACAAATGAATGCCCTGTAGTTGTTTCCCCATCTATTTCAACAAGAGCACGAGCTTTAGCAGCTTCTTCCAACTTTGACAAGAAAAGGGCCCTACCAATCAAAGTGTGATTATAAGCCCCGTATTGCTCATTGAACTCTTGAGCATGCTCCACCTCTATCCAAGTTTTTTTGGGCCCTTTTCGCACTTCTTTGTCGGGAAACTGTAAAAACTTCTTGTGTTGCACACTCCAATGGCCCCCCATGTTGCGACAAAACAATTCATGAGCCTCACCATCTTCAATACCCCGGGTCCGCAACTCCACCTCTCTGTTAACGGTCATCCACATGAAAGGATCCACTGGCTCTCCAGACTCCTCATACAATCCATGTCGGCATTCAATTGAATCCCACGTGAGAGGTCGCCCCCAATGCGAGAAATTCTGGAACTAGTATGGCCCTTGATCAAGAGGAAGGGTCCATCGGTTGTATTCATGGCCGGGGGGCATATCTTCCAAGATACCAAGCATTTCATAGAACCGAGGGCTCAGAGGAGAACGACACTTGGCACAAACCGAACGAATGAGTGATGCTTTCACGATGCATGTCACGTGAAAAGTGTGGCGACATTGGCCCATGGTTAGGGCTCCTTCAGGGCCAAAAGGACCTTGGCAAAGGCTACAATGACTCTTCAAGATTCCTGGGGCTGGATCGCAAGCATGCACTACTGTCTTCTCTTTCTCCTTGATGTGCGCTGAAAGCGTGTTGTAAGGGACCCACCTTTCCTCTACTTCCAAGGCCCAATTGATGTGTGCAACATTGTCCTTCTTTGCGTGGTTCAACCGCTCAAACATATCATCCATGTTCCCCCAACATGTAATTTCCGTGGAACCCCTTGGATGTTCATCAAACACTTTCTTGAACCGAAGCAAAGAGGTCTCCACGGCATTGCATTCTTCATCCGACTTCATTGCCAATTTCATAAGCCCTTTCATTGCTCGAGATACTATAGAGGGTTTGTCTTGGAGTTTCTGTACCCATGCCAACCATCGAGACTCTAATCCGCTCTTCGGCATGCATTCCTCCATACCCATGATTCTTTGAAATCGGTCCAACTCCACCTCAACAAGGATTTTCTCTTGAATTGCTTCATCTAATTTCAACTGTAGCTCCTCCACCTCACTGCCTTTCGTTTGTGTCGAAGCATCCTGCAATGTACGGGAAATATTAGGAATGATGGTCCGTATTGCTTCTTCACATTTCTTGTCATTCCCAACCTCATCCAAATTCAAGATGATGGACGTCTCCACCGCTTTTGCCTTCTCAAAAGGAAGAGAGAGTTGATCGCTCTCTTGACTTTTTTGCACAAATGGAATGATCACGGAGTCTATGGTAGGCCTACCCCTCTTCAACTCTTGTACTTCGAGCTCCAATTCTTCGATGCGCTTTCTTTGAACCCCCTTGTTACAACGTTCCTGCTCCATGTTTTTCTGCGATAGCTGTAGCTTCATTTCCAAGTCCTCACACTTCATCTTCAGCCAATGAATGTCTTCCTCTAAGGCCATCAAACTTTTTAAGTTCATCACGCCACCTTCAAGAATTGGTGCCACTTTCTCAGTGAAATTGCAAAAAGCCAAGGCACCAGTCAACAATTCAGGTGCCATTTTGGAAAATTCCTCTGCCACGTCCCTAACCCAAGGAGTAATTTCAGCTACCATTTGAGCTGAAGTTCTCAATTTGTATGCGGTTTGCGAAATAGTACCCCATCCCCCTTTTCCTGCGGGCTGACTAGAACTGCCTGCCTCATTTTCGGGATTAGAATGAAGATGTTGTTCTGCTAGTACTCGCCAATGACTACAACATTCTAACAGCTTTTCCAATTGATTGGCGGTGGGTATGGAACAAAGAATCTCCAATTGAGCCGAGCTTAAAGTTGCCAAATGTAGATGCCCTCCAGTTCTTGCGCTTAATATTTGTCTTGGGCTCAACCTTCGACTTGGGCTTATGTTTTGATGCGGACTCAACATTCGAATTGGGCTCAATGTTTGGCTTCGCCTTGGCGTCGTTGGTAGCTGAGAAATCGGAGTTGCATATTCCACCAAGCTCTCAAGAGCTTTACTATCTATGTAACCCTGAATTCTAGCATTGGTCCTTGCAAGTTGTTCCTCATTGACCTCTCCATCTGGTGAAAAGGGTGACCCACGTTCTTCTACCATTGTTTCCTTGTTTGCAGCCAAGTCTACACCGCCCAAGGTTGTTTCATTCGTTGTAGTTTCCTTGTTTGGAGCCATGCTTTGTTCACCCAATGTTATCACATTCGGTGTGGATATGAGCATGTTGGAGGAGTTACAAAAACCTCTCCGCCGACACCTCCCGAGGAGACATTGCTCACTTCCGTGCAAGGTTGTGCCACTTCTGCAGGCCTTAATTGTACTGCATCACCTAAAACCTCGGAGACCTTTGTTGTACGTGTTGTAGTATTTTTTAATACTTTTGGGGTCTTCGTTGGTTCATTTGGTTCTGCCTGAGAATCGTACAAATCGGGAATGTCTTTTTGATTGGGTTGCAGTAAAAGTGGAGAATCCACCTTAGATGGATAAGTGCTCCAATCTACTTTGCGGTTTAAAATGAGTTCTGCATACACCATGCACGCCACGCTATAATTTATGCATCCCTTACTCCTTGGCTTGTCCCCAAATAGCGTCTGCAACACCTCCTCCGATCGATGCACAAAATGTTTATTGTTGCAATTACGTGGCTTACAACAAAAACCATGTATATACACCACGTGGCAATCCCGAGGCCACAACTTGTCAATGTGGTACATTTTAACATACTTCTTGCATGTTTTGAAGGTCCAATATTCCCCTTCCTCCTCCTCCCAACCGCTCTCTGCTTTGATGTTCAGGTCATCTAAAATCTCATAGTGAAGCCCATGAGGGGCCCCCTTTGCTTTAGTCCCTCTCTTTTTTTCACCTCCTAAAGTCCTCCCGTTGTTGGTAGAAACACCTTGATCCGCCATGATATATGATTAGAATTTTTGAGCCCTTCGAAAAATAGTACCCATGGCACGTGAATACTATGAGATGTGTATAAATAAGTAACAGCGTAAATCAGCAATAGTAACAAAAGCTCAAGGACCCCCACTCTCCACCCTGTAGGAGCAACTGACACATAAAGCAGCACTAGCACATCCAACCTGGCGTCGAAGGAGAGTAGAAGTGAGAGCAAATGAGGAGGCCGTCCCCTCATATATCCGTTCGCCACCAAACCTAAAAAACGTCCGCCCCGAAGCGGACGCGGGGCGACCGCTAGGATTGGCGGACGGCCAACTGTCCGCCTGCTTCGGTGGCGGACGGCCAACTGTCCGTCCACTCTGGACTGCGACCAGACCTCCCGTCCGCCAATCGAAACCGCGGGCCGCTCCTGGACCATCCCGTCCGCTCAGGCCGTCCGCCATCCCCGACTGGCCCCGCACCTGGCCGTCCGCTTAGGCCATCCCCCGTTCCCAACCAACCACATCCAGCACTATTCACCTTGCTATGGAGCCCACTTAACGTCAATCCGCCGGCAGTCCTAAAGCATTGAATTCTGAGAAGGATAGATTCATGTACAAAAAATACTCTTGAATGCTAGAAGTATCCAATGTAATATTGATGTAAGAAAAGATAATTTCAGATATTCCTTCCTACATTTAAACATGCTCTCCAAAGTCCAAACCCTATTCTCTAAACCCTAAACCTCCAAAAAAATCAGAATTATACAACCCTGAATTGTACATATTGAATTTATAACATTGCACAAATTTTCAAAATTATTGATGTGATGTGTGAAATATGTTTTACCTATGAGACTATGATTCCTTTGCAGTTTGGAATGCAATCATGACAATATAATGCAGATGTAGACCTTTCTTACTTTGTCATGTACTCATGTGAGTACATTACTCATGTAGGTTTCATTTTTTCTTAAGATTGAGCACCTCAATTATCACTTTATTATGAGCCATTAAATAAATGTGGAACATTCAATTATAACTTGGAGTGTGTCTTCAATTTTTGTTGTCAAATGTATTCATAGTTTAAAACACCAATATGAAATTATGAATAGACTAAAAGAAATTATATTATCTCATTATTCTATTATAACATTTATCGAATGTATGGGATGGTGCTAAAATGATTCAAGCATTTTAATGTAATGTGAAATGTTGTGGACAAAATTAAAGTAAGCAGTTATACAACAAAATGAATTGAAAATTCATATCATATACACTTTGACACTTATACCTATGTATACTTGTGTGCATCATAAATTGTAAACCGATCATAAATTGATCACAACCCCAAAATATTAGAGCTTAGGTAATGTACAATGTGATTGACCTTCAAATATGATGAGTTTTCAATTACTAGAAATTAGAAATGGTCATATTTCAATGATTACAAGTGTGTTTCATCTCAAAACTTTTTTGCAAATGATTATATAGAAAGGTTCATAATATCATATCTTTTAAATTATAGATTTATAATATTGATTGAATTGCTTATGTTAGTTTTGTAGTTATGTAGGCCTAGGATTTTGTAAAATCTGGAACCCCTAAAGCCTCCATGCTTTCTTTCCCATCAAATATCACTCAAAACTGCCATTTCGAATGCAAAGAGACAAAAATCTTAAAAAGTGATTTTTGGGCATATTTAACCATAGGAATTTATACTAGACTAGTATAAAAGTTAATTGAGTTATCTTGTCATCTTGAAAACTTTGAGTACATACATTGCGCGTGGTATTTGCATTTAAAGTAAGCCCAAGAAATCTTTTCTTCCATCTTGCTATACTAGATTGTTGGGCTTCTCATTTTCTTCACTTTAGATTTTTTACATTAATGAATTTCATTTTACAATATCTCGTGTTGAAAAATTTAACTCTTGAGTGAAGAATCTTGAACCAAAAATTTAGAAATAAATCATTTAATTGAGATCACATATCACAAGAGTCTCGTATAAGAGTGTAGCTGTGTAGGGCCTTTGGGAGTTTAGGGATTCATTGTTTTCCTTGAAAGGCAT
The DNA here is from genome assembly GCA_963920665.1 of Straminergon stramineum. NCBI lineage: Eukaryota > Viridiplantae > Streptophyta > Bryopsida > Hypnales > Calliergonaceae > Straminergon > Straminergon stramineum. The sequence continues at coordinate 16,282,924 of OY987269.1, read as the reverse complement.
GAAAAAGAATAATAAATATTATAAATTGAACCACGAAGGCTTTTGTTACGATCTTAACATCGAATTTCTTTTTCTATTAGTCAAAAAGTATTGTTGACATCACAAACTTGTACAAAAGCACCAATGTACAACAAAATTTCTTTACACACTTATTTGAATTCTTGATTTACAAGTCAAATGATTTTTCAAACAAGAGACTTTGGGATGTCACTTTTGATAGTTGTATCAATTTAAAACCTCATGACATAACATATTAAAAATAATTTCTCTACTTTTCTTAATTCACCATATAATGCAAGCTCTCCCGCTAAATCGTCCATCCACCCATCTCCACATAGTTCAAAACACCTCTCCCGCCTGTCTGCCCGTCCCCCAATTCAGAAATTGAAAAACTCCTCCCTCTCTCCCTCCCTCCCGCCCAGCTCTCCCCTCCCCTCCCACGCTTCTCTCCGTCCGGCCGACTGCTCATCCGCCCAAGTAAGGATTCCGAAATTGAAAAACAACCTCCCTCCCGCGGTCCTGCCCACCTCTGCCCTCTGCCCATCCTCTCTGTCCGCGCATCCGCAGTCGCCGTCCGCATTTTCCGTCTGGCTGTCGGGAGTCCATCCGCATTTCCCGTCCGCGTCCGCGCTGCTCCATCCGCTTCTTGTCGATGACCGTGCGATCTAGCGGACCGCGATTTCGGACCACCCAATCTGCCCGTCCGATGCGGACGGCAGCATCTGCATACCCTAAAGCGCCGACCGCATAAATGGCGGCATGGACGGCTCATTTCTTCACAATTGTTTCACTTCCAGAGTGGGTGATCCAGTGCCTTCGGGAATCTGCACGCCCCTTCCGGCTTGGTGCATGAACGGTTGTGTTCATATTAACTTTTTTTTATCAAATATTGGTTTGAGGGATTAGGAGGTTGCCCCAACTTATAAGTCTTTAATTTTATGAACTTCATTTAGTGTTTTTAATTACTTGAACCATGTTTGAGTTGATTGGGTTGTCAGAAACTCAAGGTGTTCAAGTTTACGGTTGATTTGGTTGTCAGTAACAGTAGGTGGAATTTGTTTTAATCCAAATTCTTACTTTTCATTTGGTACATTGGGCCAAAGCGAGCGGAAATTGAATTTAAACTTTGTAATCCTTTCGGTACATTATTAATTGAGGTTTGGAGGTTATCATGTCGCGCGGAAGTGGTGGAGGAAGTAAGAAGGGGAAATCACAAGAGATCAATTGGAGAGATTTGGAAGACGTAACTTGCGTTGCGGAGAAGGGATGGGAAAAGGAACCCAAGAAAATATGGGATTGCACAACATGCAAGAAGTACGTCAAAATGATGCACCTCTCCAAAATATGGCCACATGATCGCGCAGAGGTGCAAGTTCGTCGTTGGGAAGGACAAATGTCCACATGTAAGAGCGAACACTTTGTTCGCCGCTATGAGGAGATAACATCTGCATCAGGTTTACCAAGCTCCAAACCAAACGTCATGAACTATTCAAACATGGCTATGATTTGGGCGGAGATAGTACTCCATAAAGAAGTAGATTGGCGCACAATTGCAGGGCGCAATGTCAGGAATTTGACTCATGAGGAAGCCATAATTCCTACTAACTGGTTTGGACCAAGCGATTGCATGCCGGAGTGGTCCAATCGAGGCTATGGAGGACTTCCTTCAGTCATCTTGAAGGATGCTGAAGATGATTGGTTAGATGAAGATGATCCAGCACCCATGACATTTGGTGAGAGACATGAACGTCGAGAAGATCGGGAAGACATTGAGTACCAACAACAAATACAAGAGGCCATGCGTCGAAGCATGGAAGACCGGGGTCGGCAACATGATGGGTCCTACTACCGTGACTATAATGCACGTGGATCACGAGATGGGACAAGTGGTTCAAATTATGGTAATGCCCCCCAAGTTGGCTCTCAAAGTATAGGAGGAAGCCATGGATAGACACACTATGGTCAGTATGGTGGTTCTAGCCAAGGAGGCTCTCAATACTACTCTGGATCGACTACACATGGTTCATATGGGCATCAGGGAGGCCCTTATTATGGCGGATCAAGTGAAAGTGCTCCAATTCCTCCTCCAACCTTTGGAGGTCCTTCTTATGGAAATGAATATGGACAAGGAGGTGCATCAAGTGGATATGGTTACAACTATGGAGGTAGACCATATATTGGGGTACATCCTTCAGGCCCAAATGACAAGAAGGATTTGGATTCGGATTTGGATTCCGGGTAAAGTAGTTAAGTAGAGTATGGTATTCTAGTCATCTTATGTTTGTTTTACTGTATGGTTCACTCATTGTAATGTACATAGACGGTAGAGTGCGGCAAATATAGCACAATGCTCTTGATGAGTTGTAATCACATTTTTGTGATTTTGATACAAATACATTGTATTTTTATATTTTAATAAAGTGATATTTCTGTCACGTAATTTGTAGGATTTAATACCATTGATGTATGACTATGGGTTAATGGGTATTTGTGAAAATGGAAAATGTATTGAACCACTTTCTATAATTTTCTCATTTCAATCATTCAATGTGAATAGGTGAATTGCAAATGCAAAGGATGTCCCAAATATACAATAGTGGTTTGTAGAATAGTGAAAACCACCATTTTAGTTTCATTTGCTATTAGAAATTGAACCCTAAACCCTAGAAGTCCGAAGGCTTTTTTCCATCGAAGACAATTTAGTGATTTTGAATTGCCATTTCAATTACAAAGAACTAGAAAATGTAGGAACAATGTTTTTGGCATGTCGGATTGTACGATTTTGTACTATAGCAATTTATGAATGTGTAGAAGTAATTTCAAAAACTTAACCCACATAGATTGTAAGATATTTGGCTATTTGCATTCAAGGTGACTGAAACAAATGATTTTGCTATTTGCTGGACTAGATTTTTGGCTTCTAATTATTGAAACAATAAATATTTCCACTTGTGAGTATGATTTTATAATTTTGTATATTGAAGACTTGAAGAATTTATATGAGAGCATGAGAATGTAGGAAGAAAAATTCCCCCAAAAGATGTTTAGTTTTTATTCATAAGAGAATTGATAAGTTGAGTATATTCAAGATAGATACTAGAACATTAATAATTTTAAGATAGAATTATGTAAACATGAGAATCTCAACGGTGAGAGTATTTCAAACAAGCAAACGTCACCGGCTATTCCTCTATAATTTTTTTTCATTTCCATGATAGATGATTTACTTGATTCTTACTTCGGTTTGAAACTAAAATGTTGAATATGATACCTATGTTTGACTTAGAGATGTTCAAGAGAAATTAAAAACTCCGATCGTGCAATTCATCTCTTCCGTCCGCCTCGTTTCATGTGTCTGCCATCGCCGGACGGGCTGCCGCATCCACACCATCCACACTGTCCGATCGTGCGGACAGCCTACCGTCGGATCTGGGCATCTGGCGGATGCCGATCGTCCTGCTGATCGGACGGCCGGCTCGAGAGGGACGGATGACCGTTCGCACGGTCGGACGGCTGGCTCGGGGCGGACGGAAGACCGTCTCTGGAATCGGACGGCCATGACAAGGTGGTCGGCCATCTCGAGGCGATCGGAGTGCGGCCGAACGATCGGACGGCTGCAACGAGGTGGACGATTGGACAGCCGCGATGAGGCGGACGGCCACGAGGAGGCGGACGGCCCGTCCGCAATCACTTTTGCCTTGCCCCTTGCATTTTGCAAGTGTGGAGTGGAGAGCTTGGTGGTTCGTCCTCCATTGGTTCCTCTCCTCGGGAAGGCGGAAGTCTTATTTGGGGGCCCCACTATTGCCATTTTTTGTAGCGAACTTTGAAGTTTTAGTTACAAATTTCGGGTATTAAAAATTTATCACGATGCCAAGATCGAAGAAGGCGGCGAAGGGAAAACAAGTGGTAAAAGAGGTGGAAAGTAAGGAAATTCCATTCGATGCATGCAAAGCATCCATGACCGAATGCATTGCAAAATTCTATGAATTGGAAACCATTGTGTCTCTTGACACAAAATATGTAAGATATGGAGAGGAGTGTCCATCCAAATTCAAGGCAGACATGACGCAAAGAATGTTGGATGCCTTATACATTCCGCAATGGCAACATGAGACGGAGAAGAGGGGTTTCAACAAATGTTTGGAGAACAAGGTGCATGATGCATTGTGGAACGCTAATGTGGTTCTCGGAAAATACGGGAAACAACATCGTACAAATGATGAAGCCTTTGAGCAAGTCATTCTCAAAGCTCAATTGTTTATTGGGTGTTGCGCCCCATTTGCGAAGAGGCGTAATAGACGAGGGTCTTTGGGTTGGTGGACTAGCGATGAGGGTCTTGCTCAATTGGATATGGATAGACGTCATCTTATAGCGCTTCTAGACATCGCACGGGTGATTCCCCAAGATGACTTAATCATGAAGGGAGGATATCCAATGATTCGGAGGGTGAGAATTGAAGGATGTTGAGGGATAGCTCCATCTTGGAAGTTCGCAGCAAAGATATCCAACCACCATGGTACGCAACCTTAGCTTGCAAAGTTGGAACATCAGAATGAATCTATGGCAGTGAGGATTCCACATTCAGGAGTCATACGGTTTGTTGCAGTTCATGCAAGAACAAATGAAGGGTACTCGTATTGGTGGAATGGTGGAATACTTCGGCAAATGTTGAACCTGGATAACGATTATCCAAACAACATACATGTTCGGTTACAATATTCGAACCCAACAGAGTCCGATGTGACTAAAGCTTTTCATCTCGCTCGATTTCGAAAGAAGCGCACCGAGCTTGCTTGGGCATTGGTGCATATCATGAATGCGGTACATGTGTCTGGACATCTACACAATGATATTTCTCCAGACAACATCATGTTTCATTTTCCTGATGATGAATCACGTGTCTACATTGGAATTTGCGATTGGGGCATGACTACTGTAGCTACCGAACCAATGAAATCCTTGTATACGTTCACATCTACAAGTGAAATGAACGAAGCTTTAACAAGGAGGTGGTGGGTGGATCCAAGCATTGCATATTTGCATAGAAGAGATGCAAATGTAGAAATCATTCCACATTTATCACGTGCATCGTAGGAATATGCGATTGGTAAAATAGCTCAAAGGATCAATAAACAATGCATATCAGAGAACTATAGCAAATTGCAATGGGAAACAAATGCAATGGCCATGTTTAGCCACCACCAATTGGAAATTGTGTTTCACCAATACTTGGACCGGCTTTGTCAAAGAGGTGATGGTTATCGGGGTGGTTTGGCCCACATCATCAATCGGTTCACTAGCCAATTCAATTGGCCTATGCCGGATGAACACTTCTGACATTCATATTAGTAATATAGTGCAAGAGTGCACTATATAGAGTTTTATAAATATTTAATAAATGTAGAACTTTGGATTTATGCATGTAGATTGCTTAGTATATATACACCCCTAGAGTATGTCAATATATGTGAAATTGGACATACATTTTGAATTTTTCCATGTATTTGAATTGTTTTTGAATGAGTATCAATTTTTGACAAATCAAAAATATCTCTTGTTTGAGTGCAAAGTGCAATATTTCTTCTTGAATGTAGATGGTTATTTAGTTGACAAGCTTGTATGACAAATTGCATGATGTATGATGTGTGGGTGCAAAAGTTTCTAAGCCCGTTCTATTTCATTTGGAATAAGTCTTGGAAGAAGACCATTTCATTTATGATATGGAATTACTTGGACCTTCTTAGAAGTTGTGTTCCAACAATTCCATAGATATTTGAATTATGATGACGACCCGTTAACCCCTAAAGGACCAAGGCCATTTTTCTGTCAAAAACCACTCAAAACTGCCATTTCTGCTGTGTTCACCTATAAAATCCCCAAAAAATAGTTAAAAAAAATCTAACCGTTGGATCTTGTACTTTATTGGTCTCAAAACATGTGGTAAAAATTTCATGAATTTTGACCGCATAGATTGAAAGATATAGCATTCAATGTTGGAAAAAGAAGTTTTTTTGAACATTGGCCTGCAATTTCAGATGACTTGGACCACCTTTTGTTGAAATTTTTTGCACTATGGACTGTGAATTAAAAATTTTCTGTGTTGAAGAATTGAGTTGATGTTCTAGGAAAAAAATTTCTAAAGAAAAACTCTTGATTTTCATTCTCTAAAAAATTGTTAAGTAGAAGTAGGTCCAAGATTACATGAAAAACTAATTCATTAATAGCTCTAAGATGGGATTGAAACTCAATAATCCCAATGGTGAGATTGTTTTAGCAAACAAATTTAAATTTGTCAAACAATTTTTTTTGAAAAATTGTGAAAATTGCATTCAGAAATGAATCCTATAAGTTATTTTTTCAAGAAGATGCTCATATTGCCCGAAAAACAATATTGTTCATAACTTTCACATTACTAATCCAAATGGAATGAATCAAAGCTTCACATGTAGACAAAAATATAATCTATAATCTATAAGAAATTTTAAATTAGATTTCAATTTTTTGTGGATTTATTTTTCTGCCCGGTGACATGAAAATTATGTTTAAGATGGCATAACTTTTGCTCCCGGGCACCGATTGAAATAAAAATTATATTCCCACGAAGCTTATCAGTTTTTCTATCTTATGAGAAAGTTTCAAAAAGTTTGACTAAAAACTGAAGTCATAGGAACCTACCCAAAATCCATTTTGTCCCCCGAGGGAACAATGGTCCTTTAGGGGTTAAAGCAATTGTGGTTTTATTGTTTTAGTGTGTATACTTATAATGAATCAACTATGAAGAGATGTAATTAGTAAATTCATCACAAATGAGAGTGATTCAATTCTAGCGTTTTTTCAAAAAGGTTTAGGACTTTACGGCACTTGGATTTTTAGAAGCCTTTGGGTTTCCAATTTAGACCCTCAATTTTTTTTTCATTGCATTGTTTTCATAAAATGAACAAAGGAAAATAGGAAATTAAGCTCTAAATGAATGGGTTACAAAATGTATGTGTGTCCAATATTTTCCTAAACCCGAAACCGTAATTAATTTGTTATTTTGAGTACCGGTTCTTTGTATATTTATTAAAAAAATCCTTTGAAATTCTATTGCAGCACTCAAAAATGAATTACGAAAATAAATGACTTTTCTCTTTACAAATTTGTAAAGTGCAATGTTCTTTTTGTTCATTGCTAAGGACTCTTAGAAATGAGCATGAATTGTACCAAATTTCAAAAATAAAATCACATTAGAAATTCTCTTAGAATAAAAAAATAAAGATAGAGACTAAATTCGGGGAGTCTTAAGCAGTCGGACGGGTTGGCGGACGAGCTCCAGAGACCGCGGACGGGGTCGCGGACAGGCCGACAGATTGGCGGACGGGCTGCAGAATCTACGGACGGGGTTGGGGACGGGCGGACGGGGCGCAGAAACCGCGGACGGCGATGCGGACAAGGTCGCGGACGGGAAATTATCCTAAGGTAAAAACCCGATTTTGCGAATGTCACAGGACGTCCGGGGGGGTCGCGGACGCTGGCGGCTGCGTTAGGACGTCTTGTCAACCCTGACTTTATACCAAATAAAAGAAATCTTTTTTCCCAAGAACATTTCCATTTCTATTGAAAAGGTGGATGAAGTAGCCAAATTTGGATGAAAAAGTACATGAAAATGATTGAAAATTACTTTTTGGTCCAAAAGGTAGATCAATGTAGATTGTAGAAATACAATACTTCACCATATTCTAAGTAATCAACATCTTGACCCTTTCTCAGAAATTAAAAAAGAAAAGGTGCTTCAAAGTACTACACGAGTATAGGGTACCCTGCGGGTTTAGGGTTCTACAGGAATGCTTCTTCCCGTTTTCTTGGTCATTTCGAGGTCTTGCTTCCTGCTTCGTGCTTGTTGCGATGCGTCCGTTTTAGGGTGTCTGTTTCTTGCGGTTCTTTCTCCACGCTGAGCATTTTGTTTGCAAGATTTTTGTGCGTGTTGTCGAGGGATTGTGCGAGTATGGAAGGAAGGTTGTGAGGCAGGCTTTGCGGTGTAGGGTTGCATGACTTTCGTTCTTGAAGTGGCGCCGCAAAGTTGCTTCAGCTGCTTCCTCATCGTCGTAAGTTTCATTTGTTTCTTTTCTTTCTTGTCATTGTTGTTGGATTTTTTTGTTTGATGATTACTATATGCCAGGTTTTTGTATTATTTGCTTACTAGTTGTAGGATGCATTCCAAGCTTGCGTGTTTCTACATTTGTTAGGGTTTTGGACTTCCAGTTGATTCCAAGCTTGCGTGTTTCCACATTTGGTAGGGTTTTGGACTTTCGTTTGCCTACCTGCAATATGTCCTACTGAGTATCTCTCTGTGAACTTCTCTCTTTGGTCCAGATCCAAGTTTTGTAGGTGCATTGGAAAAGTTCTGTTTGCGCATTCTTTTTTCTTGCTTTGCATTACTGTATTGTACTTTCTTACACTTGTGCACAGATTTTTCTAATGAACCTCGTTGTTTGCGATGTTGCATTTCAGATTGTGGGACGCCGAATCCTCTTACTGAATCAATAGAGGAACGTGAAGCCACAGCAACGTGACGGAAATTTCAGAATTTTCTCAAAAAGACAGTAAGCTCCTTCTTGTGTTTCATATAATTTTTGTTTTCATTGTTTCTACGTCTTCCAATCCATTGTTCTTCATCTGACCTTGTCATTTAGGGTTGCTTTGAGATACTAAGATCTTTCCTATAGTCCATTTCCTCATGCTTTAGGTGCATTTTCTCCCATTTTAGAGATTTAGGACTTCCCCACGTAGATATAGTTCTACCTGTTTTGAACATGCAACAGCATTGACTTGAATTCATGGGGGCCTTCACGTCCAAAGAAATTCAAGTCCATGCAGATTCAACTCGACAGTAGTTCAACTCGAAGGCACCCTATTATAGTAGAATCGTAGAAGGAATCCACAGAAATTCAAGTCGCATCGACTTGAATTTCTAGCTCTATTATATGAGGAAAGTACATAGCAACAACAATGCATTACAGATTCAACTCGATTCGACATGAATATTCATGTCATACTCAAATACCCTCGGCAAAAAACAAACGATTACAATAGAGAATTCGACGTAACACAAACAATTCAAGTCGAATCGACTTGAATTCCTAGAACATTTATATAAAAAGAATAATAACATCAATAATGCAATATAGATTCAAGTCGATTCAACTTGAACACTCATATGATTCTCAAATATCCTAAACCACACACACATATATCTCATAGAAAATTAGAAGTGACGCAAACAAATTCAACTCATATCGACTTGAAATGTAAGATGCTCTGTATCTTAAAAAAAGAGCAACCCCCTAGATCCTAGAATCCACACCAAAAAACATATAATCCATCATAAAACCCGATCCATAGAGAAACACTGCGACAGGAAATCGACTTAAGAAATTAGAAACCAACATTCATCTAAACATACAAGTCGATAGGACTTGAATAAAAAATACAAAACTTCTAGAATATAATTAACAACTCAACTGAATCGAAATCTAAAACCAAACATGAACGACATAAGAAAAAACAATAAGATTTTAAAAATACTTGTTTGAGTGCTGTCATATTCAACTCGTATCCAGTTAAACTCTAAATAGAGAGTTGATCAATGTGCAGAAATGGAGGACCAAACTGAAAAGCTGAAAACCCACTTCCGAAGATTCATAATAGAAGGCGAAGAGAACCTCGAGGACTACGGAGACGAACTCGTCCTCGGTGATTGTTGGATGTGGAATGAGCCAGAGCACGTCGAGTGTTGGAGTATCGTCTTGATGCCAACATCTGGTCATTTGAGCTTCACGACGAAGTACAAGAATTGTCCAATGACGCTTCCGGTTTCATTATATGAAACTATGACAAAAGTCAGCACTAGTCCTGAAAATATGTTGATCGTGTCGTACAAGACGATGAACCCTGATCAAGCTGAGGAATACGTCTTCTCCTATGTCGTACCTCCAAAGGTCTCCGTCTTCTTGATATCCGCTACATGTTGAAGCCTTGAGGACACAGACTTCAATGAGCTTCAAAAGAATATTGTGAATCACATTGAAGAGAAGAGGTGGGTTTCCAAGAATGGAGGGCCCTTACCGCCGAAGACACTAGCATCACGACTCAACGCGGTCTTCAAAGCGTTTGAGCAATTGAAGCTGAAGAATGTGGAGAGAGCTAAGAATATGAAGCCTCTCTCCATAACGAAGTCTTACAGCACAACGGGAGGGAGCCATAGTTCTCTCGTCGTTGAGACGACGGAGACCAAGCGTAGTAAGACAAAGAAGAAAACCACCCAGAGGGACGCTCGGGGTACACCTTCCGCCAACGCCATTGTGGGCACGAAGACTTGGGGTAAGGCTGCTGCAAACATGGTCGCGAAGGTTCTGGAAGAGGACAGCATGGCGTCTGCACTCACTATGCTTCCGAAGGACATACAGGGAAGCCAAAAAGAGATGAATTACGACGAGTCCAAGAAAATTTATAAAGAATACTGGACATCGTGCGCAGACTCTTACGTCTTCAGGATAGATAAGAAATTTACTATCCTGATTGAACAGTTGGAGACTCCTCTTGAGAATTTGAACATTCGAGGCCTAGAAGAGAAGGGAGTAATGTTGTTGTTGAAGTTCTTCTTGGAGATGCTTGATCTTGACAAGAAGATGACTCTCTATGTAATGCCTCAGAATCTCTCATCTAGGCCCTCGGACTACAGAGACGTGAAGTCCGGGAAATTTTGGATGGTGAATGGTCAGCATAGCATTGAGGCATCGAAGAGAATGAAGGCCGTTCCAAAAGCTAAGGAGAAGTTTGAGAAGTTCAAGGAATGGGACTGTTTTATTGTCTAGAATAAAGATGAGAGAATCATTCGGAAAATTTCAGCATATTATAACAGGGTGAACCATTTCCAAAACTACATGCCAACGTGGGCGACGAACATACTGAGCGCGAGAAACGTTTGGATCAGTTTGGACTGTCCGCCTCCCCCCAAAGAGCCAATGGAGTTGGGGAAAACTGTAGCTGTCCGAAGCCGGACGCCTCGAGACTTGGTTATGGCCAAGAAGTGGACGGTATACCCCTCCATTCAACTCGTATCGACTTGATTTGAATCCTCTTTATTCTGAGCCACTGACACTAGTACATTGTATTATTGATTGGTTGTGGCTGACCTCTCCCGTGTTCCTGTTCTGGAACAGGAGTTTCATGATGCCATAAAACTTCGTTTCGCAATGATCGATGTCAAGAAGTCCCAGGGTGCATTGAACAAGAAGAAAGTGGCGAATATATCCATCCACAACGAAATCAAGATCATCACCGCATCAGATGAAGTGCATGGTTTGTGGAAAGAAGTCATATCAAGCCAATCGCAGGGATTATTGATTGACCCGGAATCCTTATTGCCATACAAGGATACGAAGAACTAGGATGCGGAGAAAGACGGGGTGATAAGCCGGGAGTTCTTTAAATGGTTAGGCAACACGCCGAAGTCTGATCTCAAGAAGTTGGCGTTGCATCTGCTAAATAGAACGCCAGGAAGAGAGCATCCTCATCCGAAAGTGACCATCAAGAAGGTCTCGGGGGTCATTGTGGATTGCTACAACACCAAGGAATGGCTCGAGCGAAATAAACAAAAGCAAGTCGTCAGAAAGTACTTGTATTTCAAGAAGCCGAGCCTGGGATTCTTCAATAATGACGGGGATTACAAAAAGGAGCAGTGGAAGGCCTTTAAGAAAAACTATGACGTTACGAAGGCCACCAAACAACTTCTTCTGACGGCTCCCCGAGAAGAGTTCTTTTCGCAGGTGAAGAGACTAGCGAACAAGAACAAAAGCTGCCAGGAGATTTCACCATACGCTATCAAGTTCTTCAGGGTTTTCCTGAAAAGCAAGGGGAAGTACAAGAAGCCGGAGGCCAGGTCATACTTGAGACCCTACGACACGAAGGACAACATACTATCGTCTTGGGGCAATAACGTATGGAACGACGCCATGGGTGACTCCCTCAAGCTTGCGTTGATCGACTTCCGAAACATTCCAGGAGTCATCAACAAGGAGACAGCTCCTCAAGACTCTCCCTACTTCCTTGCGTTCATGGATCTCTTGATGAAGCTGAATGATCCTTGCATGACGACCCGGAGGTGTGGCTATGGATTTGTGGCAACTAGCAGACAGATGATGACCTGAGGGCACATATTAGAATTGGGGAATTCAGCACATTGTACGTAGCGCATTTCTCAGAGTATCTCCCTATCTTTATCGAGTGCCTAGAAAATCTGGCTGCAAGTGCCACTCGCGCGAAGGCGCCCGTCCACTTGACCTTCTTGGTGAAGAAAGGTGCAAGGATTAAGCCGAAATCCATTCCAAGGAGGTTCGACGTCCCGAAGATCACCAAGTGGCAGAAGCCGGGTCTGTACAACGAGCTGGAGTACATGATCTACGATACGGAACTCCGCATGGAGTTCTATTTGCATGTTCTGGATCTCTTCTGTAACGCAAGAAGGGACGTCCTCTTAGTTTTCGCAGGCGGAAAATTTGTTTGCGCTGCTTAGGTAAGCATTCCTTTTTAAGTCGATTTGAGTTGAAATTGTTTCTCGAGAAGATAGGTGTGGTGGCGGTCCTTTCTGAATGTTGATGATTATAATCTTCTACCCGTTCTAATTGGTTTTAAGTCGATTCGACTTGAACTGGTCTATTACTTTTGTTGACATCCATATCTTGTGATGCAGATGAGTGGGTTGGATCACTTCGCCATTGCGGACAGCAGTTATCACAACAGATTCCAGAATCTTGCCATGATGTCAGAGAACCTGGACAAGGACGATTTCCTTAATTCCGCTTACTTCGTGGATGAAGGCGCACACCCGCAGAAAGGGACCAAAGAGGCCTCCACGTCGGCGAGGGGTGCATCTAGCTCGAGAAAGGGGAAGGCAACATCTTCGGTTCGGGTAGAAGAACTCTCGGACGACGAGGATGACCTTCAAACTGCAATTCGTCTCACTGATGATGGTGAAGAGCATACTCCAACGTGGGTGGATCCTGTGTCGCGGTTGTTTCCAAGCACGGACAAGGATCCGATTGATTTGACGGACCCGATTGAGGTCAACAGAATGCATGGCTCCTCGGCATCACCGAGGGAGCGTCCCAACCTTACTCCGAGCTCGTCCAAGCGTGATCCTCGTAAGAGGACCAAAGAAGAGACTCCAAAGGAGGAGACAACGATGGAGATGCTCTTGCGGATGTTGTTGGAGGACAGAGCAGAAAACAAGAAGGCAAGGAAGGAGGACCTGACCATGATGAGGGACATGATGAACGAGATGATGCCTCAAGTATGTGTGGTCGTTGCTCAAGATGTTTATATGAGCATGCATGCCGCGAATCCGACGCCAATGCAGATGATTGCCCCCTCCCCTGGTCAATCACAACAACTTTATATTGGCAATCAACCTCATGCCTCAGCTGATAGTGAGAGGCAGGCGCAGTAGGGGTCTGCAAATCCGTCTACGACGACCACGATGTCCGACCAAACGCTTGTTGCATAGACACCGGACTCAGCTCGACAGGATGTAAATGATTCTGTGCAAGCGGAGGAGGAGGAGATTGTTGTGGCGGATGAGCAGTCCCTCAATCTTGTGGCTGAGGACCATCCAGATTCTTCCCAGTGACCTTGCATCCTCTCGTTCAACTCGAATCGAGTTGAACCTGCCTTCAAGTTTTCCGTTCGTTCGTTGAATGCGCTGCACAGGAAGACGTAGGTAGGTGGACAAAGACATCCTAATGTATGAATCTGTGACATTATTTCTCATTCTGAGATATTATAATAAAATTGTTTTCTTACACCATAAATTGTTTGTGTATAATTTTCACAGCCGCAAGCTCCATGACTGTCGATGTAATTCTACCCCATGTTTCGTTTCCTGCTGTCAAGTCTACGCCCGCGTCTAGTCCTCAACGTCTCTACACGGAGTCACTTTCTCCACGTAGCGATGCCTTCTTAGACGTAGACACAATGCGTTCCGCAATGCATGAGGAGGAAGAAGAGGATGTCAACATATTTAAAGCTATTGAGGAAAAGGTTCATGACGGTCTTTCTGACCAGGCACTTCTCGAGTTGGACATCCCGCTTTCAAAAGAGCTGGTCGATGCAATAGTTTCTTCTCCAATTGATGAATCGACTAATGTGGTGAGTCATTCATTTTAGCGTTCTGTAGTTCATTGTTTCTCTTTTCGAGCCCGTGGCTTATACAATTCTGTGATTCATTCTTCTTGTTCGGTTTTAGTGTTCTTAATGTGACGAGCAGTGCATGGGTTTAACGGTCTCTACGTTTTGGCTATAAAATCCTTAACAGGGTAGCGGTCATACATGTGTTCCAGTTGGTGAGGCGGAGGACCAGGTCCTCCACCCATTCTCATCCAGGGTCATGGAGAAGTGGCTCAATGTCATCCTTGATCTGAATGGTTTACTTTGCGTCTGTGAGGATAAGAGATATCACACAAAGGAAAGGAAGTTCACCAATATTGATGATTTCGATCCAGACTTAGAATGTCTCACTTTTCCTGTGAAATTCGTGAGGATGCGGCCCCACTACCTCATGTTTCTCCACGAGTTATCCGCGATTGCGAACATCTCAGTCTGGAGCTCCATAAAAAGGGCCACGGTCGTCAAACTGTGCAATGCCCTCTTCAAGGGCATAGACTACCTGCAGCATGTCTTTAGACAAGAGCAATGTGTCGTTTTAAAGCGCAGAAGCAAAAGTGGAAGGATAGTGAACTACAAGGTGAAGGGAACGGACGAAGACTTGTTCCTCAAACCATTGGGAAGGTTGTTCAACATGGAGGATTCCATTTTCTCTAGAGAGAATACTATCATAGTTGATGACAGTCCCGCAAAGCAAGTCATGAATAATCTAGAAAATGTGATTCTCTTTGATATGTGGTCATACCAAGGACATGGTGCCATGGATGGAATTCTTATCGATCACCTTCTGCCTTATATTCGACGCCTTCACGAAGCAAGGCCTATAGAATTGTACTCGTTCCGGAGAGATGATGCAATGGGGCGCTTTCACCTTCTCGATGAACCGGACTTAACCGAGTTCATAGAGCTAGACTTAGCAATCGACAAGTCCAATAGCATTTTCATGGAGTAGAGAGAGAAAAATCCTAATCGCATAATGTCTTTTGAGGATTCTCTGAAACCGTGGAACGGAAATTAGAGGCTGGAGGAGGTCTCCTTATTTTTCACTCATGTGCCTAGTTTGAATTGATTGGGAATTTTAGGTACTGCTTGTGCTGAATTGCAAGTTATTTGGAATGTTCATCATATTTTACATGTTGTGGAGAGAATGGAAGATATATGGCTACCTTGAATCATTGCATATGCGTAATTGTTCAACACATTGGACCGTTGTTTTGACAACCATTGTATGTTTGTCTCCAGGCTTTGCGTGCTACTTCAGTCACTGAATTAGAGTGTCACAACAAGTGTGCTGCCTCTTCTGATTCCTTCTCTGACTATGGACAGTTCGCCATCTCGCTGTCGCGCCCCTTAGTGACATTTACCACCTTAAGCTCACTTTCCAAGCACTTCACTTTAGTGCCACCAAGGTTTACGCTCTCCTAACACTGCACATGCCACGCACCCACAATGTTAGGTTCCAACTCGAGTCACAGGGTTCCCCATTCCTCCGTGATTCCCAATCCTTTCCTTCTAACACTTAACTCCCACAAGACACCGGGCATGTCATTTGATGACATGGGGCGGAACTTCCATTGATGTCAAAGCACTCGGTGAGGCACTACTCCCATCGATGCTAACCACCCTTGAATGGGACCCAACTCCCCACTAGGCCCAACCCAACTCATTTCGGGACTCACGAATCGGGACTCACCAAACGGGACTCACACCATGGCCTAGTGTAGAGTGGGACACCACCCAACCGGTATCAAGGAGTGCACAAGCACTCCACGGTAACACACGAGTGGTGGTGAGGCTCCAACACTAGCCTCACCACCCGGGGCCACTTAGGCTCACTATGGCACCATCCGGGAGTGAGAAGGGAGACCACCCCTCCTCATAGTACTCTTTGCGGGATTCGGCAGCCCCCCCCCCCCCCCATACTAGAGGTCACCGGGAACCCCCAAGATGCACCCCATCTTAGAAGACCACCCATTTCCAAGTGGTATCTCCAAACCGGACCCTTAAAAGACTCCCGATCTTCCCATCGGGATAACTTTTAGCTCCGAGCTCCAAATCTCAAGTGCGAGCTCATTTTCGTGATTGAAATTTTCCGTAAATTACCATGAACTATTCACTTTCCCCAATACGACAACTATTGAGGAAGTTATGGCCCTCCAAAGGTACGAGTCCCTCGAGAGGTGTAGTTCTCCAAGACTCCACCCTCTTTGAATGCCCATAACTTTTAGCTCACAGCTCATCTCTTCATGAGCCTTATCATTCTAGAAAGTTTGTCTCCTTAGCTTTCCAATGATATGCGGCATGCCCTATTTGGCTCCAAAGAACCCTCCCAAACCTTGTTTCCCACGTCCCTATGCCTCGGGACGCGGCCGGGACGCTGCCAACTTTGAGGAGCCATATCTTTTGACTCCCCACTCGGATTCTCGCGTTCTTTGGACCCATAGACGCGTCTTCTCACAAGCTTTCCAAGCATGTGCAACACGCCCCCAAATTCGTTCAGATCAGAGCGCTACATCGCTCTGATCGCTTGAGACCCCTAGTCCCCCTCACCTCATCTCTTGCAAGGCTTGGGGAGTCACCCCCAACGTCCCCCTTGCTCATCAAGGTGGCTAGGCACGCCTCTTGATGAGGGTCGTGACACTCGCAAGGCAGATTGGGGCACATCATGTACTCCGCAATCACTGCACGATCGACGATGGATTTCTCGATGTTGCCAGTCGATGATGGGGTTGTTGACAGTCCTCCGGATGGAGGGAAGTGCAATCACCCTGTGAGCTCCCCTTCTCCACTCAAGAGTCATCCACAATCAACCTCCCCTAGGGATCGCTTGGGGTTGACTGCTGTGACGCAAAGAAAACTATATGACAAGGAAATGAAGGGGGTGGCTACCCTTGAGGTATGGAGTTTCATTCTTACATTTACGAATGTGATATTTTTTATGATTTTTCTTTTTCATGTTTTAGAAGGTGAATCTCAAATCTGATTTATTTCTACAGGAAATTGATGTTCTCGCAAAGGGCATCGTTATCAACCCCAACGGGTTGTGGAAGACTCAACCTTTGAATTCCAATGATGATGCACCAGCCACAACATCTTTGGTTGTTCGACCCCCTCTACCTCGATGTCATTCATTGGGGGTTGCAAGGCATCAATGCAAAACCCATGAAGGGTAAGCTCGACCACATTTGAGTCACCGTCCATGGGATGCTTGGGAGCGGAGGTCCTTGAAGAAGCAAGTGCGGGACATTGTTGGGCAAAATTCTGCGTGTAGTAGCGGTTACAGTCAAGGGCCAGAGATATTGAAGGCAATACAAAAGTTGAAGAGTAGGTCGCATTCGTAGTAGTTCTATTTAGGATACTAGGATAGTTTCACTTACATAATTCTAGCTATTAAAACCGTGGTCACTTGGTAGAACCTTGAAATCTTGCAATCATGGTGGCAAAGTTAATGTTGTTTAGACATTGTGTTGGAATCATCTGCACCTTTGTAAGTAGGATCTGGGAAAAAAAAGCATTGAGATTTGAGAAGGATGAAATTGGTGGAAAGTAATAGGTATCATTCAAGTCATCAACACACAAAAATTCATAGAAGGAATTGAATATGGAATGTTTAGAAAAAAATCGAGCCCCATCTTTGAGAAGGACCCTCATAGACTACACTTGTAACAATGTGGTGTATGAGAGTTCCTCTCAAAGTGGGGGCTGGATTTTGTTTCTAAACAATTCATATTTAATTCCTTCCATGAATTTGTGTGTGTTCATGACTTATGCGGTATTTAAGCTTTCTACCATTTCCATCCTTTGTATATCGTTCAAGTCATGAACACACATGAATGCATAGAAGGAATTCAATATGAAATGTTTAGAAAAAAAACTCGAATCCTCTTTGAGAAGGACACTCATACACTACACTTCTAACAGTGTGGTATGTGAGAGTTCCTCTCAAAGGGAATTCGAGACTTTGTTTCTAAACATTTCATATTTAATTCCTTCCATGAATTTGTGTGTGTTCATGACTTATGTGGTACTTAAACCCAAGCAATCCACTTGCAATGGTAGTGATGTTTTCAATGCAATCTCCAAACAACATTTACTTTGCCACCATGATTGCAAGAATTCATGGCTTCAAGTGCTCCCATAGACTCTCAAGTACTAGTATACATTCAAAATTTCAATATGTATACATCATTCAATGATTACTATCTATAAATTGAAGTGTACTTTGAACATTTTGCATTGTTTTTGAATATTTCTATGCATGGTATTTGGATATATTGCAACTGCATATGTATAGTATTTGTCATTGCATTGCTTATTTTGTATTTCTAGGGTACAAATTCTCTTTAACTTATGGTTGTAGTGCTTATAAAAACTCTCATTTCCATGGAAAACTCCCATTTTAATGAATATGATGTTATGGGATCTATAAGGTAACTACACTTAAAACCAACCCCTTTCTCAAACCAATTGCTATAAATTCTTACCTAAAATGCACTCCCACTATTCATGAGATTCTAAATTTCTAGTTTGTTTATACAGTGTCCAAAAAATGCATTCTAAGAGAATCTAGAATTCCCTTAAGACTACCAACAAGGCCCCCAAAAAATATTCAATATAGTAATGGAACCATGCTGAAATGCTTATTTTGTTGATTGTTGGTTTTAGATGTAGTCACCTTAATCCCACTGAAGCCTAATTAGAGTTGGGGACAAAAAGATCCATTCTTCATTGAGATGCTTCTCCACAAAGTCAATACTTCACCAAATTTCCAACTATCTATATATTTTGAAAGCTAGGAAAGAGAGACAAAAGTTCTTAAATTTTGAAGCATATAAAACAAAGAAAAGTAATAGTAAAAAAATAGAAATATTAAATTAAAATCACAATTAGAAGGCTTCAAAGGTTGTTTTAAATTCACCATCAATCTACTACCAATTTGATACTAATCCATCCTTAATCCAGAAGATTCTCACTTGATTCAAGGCAATTTTAGGTTCTAAAGAGCAATTTGAAGCCAAAACAATGTTGGTGGATGTTAATGAGTATGGTACATTCTTTGGAAATTATAGATGCAAAATTGTGATTGGTAGTTTAGGGCAATTGGTAGGGAATTGTCTACACCTTAAAACAATGTTGGTGGATTTTGATGAATATAGCATACCTTTGAAAATAAGAGGTGCAAAATTCCACTTGGTTGTTTATGGCAATTGATAAATGCCTCCAACTCAAATTTTACTCCCTCTGTCTCCAAATGATCATCTTGTTAGACAAAATGTTTTGGATTAAGGTTGAAAATAATATTTTTTTAAATCCATTTAAAATTGTAAGTAGAATTTGATGCACTCCTATAAGCCCAAAATTTTCAATTTTGAATAAGATTTCAAATTGTAATTGTGGACTTTGAAAAGTGGGATTTTAGGGCCATTTTAATGGAGCACTACTGGCCATTGTTTTTTCATCTTCCCGCACTTTACGTTCTTCCTCCAATCTTCCTGCAATATTCCTGTGTTGGTGTTGTTCACAACATACTCCCTTTTGTTACCTTCATGAATTTTTGGACATGCTTATAGTTCACCTACAATACCAAATCAACTAGGACTTTTTGAAGTAGGACTTCATAGCTAGTCAATGTTTCAATAGTTGGGGTTCAATTGACGGTTGATATAATCCATAGAAGATTTCTAGGAATAGTAGGGCCATTGCCCCTTATGTATTTGACTAGCATCACTTTTGTTCTTCAAAGGCTCTACAAGAGGGACAGGATAAATTCCAACTAAAGTAGTGGCTCCTATGCAAAATGGCTACAATGCATAGTGGATAACTTGAAATTTAATGGCTATATGAAAATTCAATGGCTCCACAAAAATTTAATGATTGTACAATGGCTAAACACATATCTTAAGTTCCCATGTCATGTATTTATGAAATTCTCAAAAAATGTAGGCCCTTCCTCCCACATCACACATGAAGATCATTTTGGAATAGAGGGAGTAATATATTTCTTTTCCCTTTCCTCTTTCATATTGAACTTTCAAAATATATTGTTAGTTTTAAATTTGGTAGAGAATTGATTCCACTTGAAGGATTCAAGTGAGAAATGCACTTTTTTTTTGTCCACATCTCAAGAATGTTATGCTATGTAACTACATTATGGTAGAACCACCTGTGACCAACAAGGCCCAATGGTCAATACATAGGTAATGGGAAATTCAAAAGAGAGATGACTCATAAATATCCATTAGTTTCTTGGTTTCCCACGCCATCAATGTAATGACACATGTGTTTCGTTTTGAGAGCCAAATTAATCTTTAGATGAGTAGTGATGGAAAAATCTATGTGTTGGGGATGGGTGCAAGCCAACATTTGGCTTCTATAATTCACAACAATTTGAATTTAAGGAAAAAAACTATGAAAATTTAACAACATCCATCATTTGCATCTCTTCTACAGTGCAAAAAAAATTAACAATGTCTTCTACTACTCCAGAGCATGCACAAAATGCTTGAGTGTCTGGTAATGGGTGGTTCTACTATAATAAGCATATTTCGTTGCCACTTGTGCAGCACTGTAGCTCAGCTCATCATGTAGTACTGTGCTGCCCTGACACCTTGCACAAAGACGAGCACTGTAACGGCTGGGATGGCGAGTTGGCGATGCAATCTACAGTAACGTAAAGCGGAGCATGAATCTCTGGAAGACGAAGACCCCATTCCTGAGATTGAACCTCTTGCATCGGAGGTAACGTTGGCAATTCGATCTGGACATGGCTTCCAATGTTGCAAGCGATGGCGACAGTCGGCGACCTCTCCTCCAGCCGGATGATAGCCAGCAGAACAGCTCAGACGACTCGCTCCCTGTTAAGAGCGATTCCAGGTTCGAACGCTCTTTCTCTTTTTGGGGTTGGGATTTTCATTAGGAAGTCGCTGTTACACATTTGAGTCTCCAATCTCGCACATTCATGTCAAAATGTTGGTACCCACCTTTGCGCAACTCTAAGCATCAGGGATTCTTTTGGTAGATCCGAAGTGTAGCTGTATTGGGTTCGCTTTCCAAAAATGTACAAAGGTTTGGTAGAAATCGAGGTTTTGGTGTAGTTTGGAAATGGTTTGAAAAAATATCTGGCGATGATTACCCTGGGAAAGAATCACATGTGAAATTCATGAGACATGAGCAGCTCGCATTCAGTGACTGACAAGGTGGATTCCAGGGTTCAACTCTCTTCTCATTTAGGGTTTTCATTTTATGATAAACTCGCTCTCGCACATTTGCTACCTGTGTTTCCGCTACACTCAGCACCACGAGTCTTTTTTCAAGTTCCCAATGTAGCTATATTTGCCACCCTTTCAAACACTGCACTAAGATTTGGTAGAAATCAAGCTTGTTGTGGAGTATTCTTCATGTTTTGAAAAGAAATTTGGCGATAATAACCCTGGAAAAAAATCAGGTGTGGAATGCAATGGGCATAGAAACTGATTTACCCTGAACTAATTGGCAGAGTTGCGAGGACATTGTGGCGATTGAAGAGTCCGAGATCTCAAGCGAAGGACCTGGCGCAAGCAGGAAAATCCGTCCTATTGTCACCTCAATTCGAGCAGGAGAGTGCAGGAATGTCAACTCTCGTGAAAGCCCTAATCGGGCTTGCACTCTACCTGGTGCTAGGAATCATATGCTTCTCCTTGTTACAGCAACAACTCCACGGCGCTACAACCACGACTTTCGTGGACTCCATGTACTTCGCCATCGTGACCATGACGACCGTGGGCTACGGCGATTTGGTGCCCCAGGGAATTGGAGCCAAGCTTTTGACGTGTGCCTTCGTCTTCGTAGGGTTTGGATTCGTGGGAGTTCTTGTTGCTGGTGCGGCAAATTACCTCGTGGAGAAGCAAGAAAGAATGTTAGTTCGAAAGTTTCATCAGCATGAATCTGATGAGGTTGTGGAAGATGATGAGGTGTTGGCTGCGAAGTGGAAGGTGGCAATCTCCGGGGCTATGGTGCTTTTTTTGTTCGTTACCGGAGTGTTGGTACTCATCTTTTGCGAAGGATTGAGCTTCATCGATGCATTTTATTGTGTCTGTGTTACGGTCACTACACTTGGCTATGGCGATAAGAGCTTCACGACGGAAGCGGGGAGAGTGTTTGCGGTGTTTTGGATTCTCTCGAGTACGGTGTGTGTTGCGCAATTCTTTTTGTGTTTGGCGGAGAGTCGGACGGAGGAGAGGCAGAGGCAGCTTGCGGTTTGGGCGTTGAGCCGACCCACCACGACATCGGATTTGGAAGCTGCTGACCTTGATCATGACGGTGTTGTCAGGTACAAAAAATTTAGCCAAAGCCCTAAACCTTGAAAACTTGGGAGCTACTGTTCCTTCCAATCGGTTCTCTGTCTATCCCTCTCATCCTCTAAATAAGGTAGAGGTTCATCGGGGGATACTAAAAACCATCAGAAACCTAATCCAATCTCTTATGCTGACCCCTACTATTAACAGCAAACACACTATTCATAGTCACTTGATTGATCTAATTTGCAAGTGGTGTAAAGCATGATTGGCCTAAATGTCTACAGCCATTGATCTGTGAATGGAAAGAGAGTTGTCTTCTGCCAAATTCTGGTGGTCTGCAACGTCATACTTTGAAATTGCATAAGAATTTCATAAATAGTACGGAAAATTCGATCTCAATAGATTTAGCTCCTGTAACGAAAGATCTCTTCACAGCTCAATACATTTCCCAACATCACACTCCTGCATGTGTTGAGGTGCTTATTGTGACGCAAATCGGATCTTCTACTTTTAATATCTTTGGATGCCTCTGTTCCTGCATACCGATTCTCTAATTAGCTTCATATTTTCTTGTTCTAGTGCTGCTAGATTCCAGTGCCCATGCGAAATAGAAGTAAATGTCTTGATGGATGGTCTCATTTTCTCACTTAGATGGCCATGAAAACCCTTTGTAGGTGGCATTCAAAAGGCCATCACCCAATGTTGTTGGATCTTTCCTTGCTGATTTCATTCGGGAACTTGTGTATGATTGTCCAGCGCGGCAGAGTTTGTGATTTACAAGCTGAAGGAGTTGGGCAAGATCGACGAAGATGATGTGCAGGATGTTTTAAAGGAGTTTCAAGCTCTGGATTATGACCATTCGGGCACTCTCAACATGTCAGATATGAAGAACGCGCGTCGTATGAGGCAGTCAGCCCAAGCTGCCTAGCGAACTTAGAATCCACACAATCAATTGCAATAACATTGCTACAATATAGCTCCTTTATTATTTATCGACCCCGGACCTAATGGGAAGAAGCCAATTGCATCAACACAAGCTACATTCTACAGCGAAGAAGGTTTGAGTATGTGCATATGTGCAGAGTTTGCTGCTACCCAGAAACTTAATACTGGAGTGCTAATCTTGAACCTGAAATAAGCTACATCAACGGTGCGATTTCATCATTTAATAGGCTAAAGAGCCTCCTGTAGCTTTGTAGCTGCACGAGAGGGACGGAGCCTCTTTGTAGCACAGCAGCTTGATCTATGTCATGAGAGAACTCCGGATGCTTGTTTTTTTCTGATGAGCTTGTCAATTGTCAGTTTTGCAGGGCATTGGTAGGATTTTAATTTCAGGTTATTAAGTGTTTTTGCGCTCTGTGCATCACAGGAATGTGCTGCTGGTGTAGTATAGGCCATGGAATCATTACACCCTCAGAATTCCATGGAAAAATCACAGGAAGGCGTTGCATAAGTTAGAATATATTCAGACTGTATGACTTCAAATCCGGATTCACTGAATCAAACTTAGTTTAGAATGATCTGCGTGAGGATCATCACATGATGAATCAACCACTCTTTAAAGGGTGGTTAATGTACTATTTCTCACTTATTTAATAGGGGTGATGAAGCTCCATGTTGTAATATATGGTTTAGTCTAATTTTATCAAGCTTGGTACGATCAATTTGCACCATATTTGTGTGCATCAATAACCATTGACAACAAGCAATTGCAACACATGATGACTAAGGCATTGTTCTTTCTACAAATTTGCACCAAAATTCTTCTTTTAGACCCACATATATAATGTGGGAATGGTTCTATATTTTTCAAACATTTTAATTTTACTTCAAGAACCTTTTTCATTGTTGTTTCTATTTCTAGCTATGGTTTTGGCTATGATGGTCATTTGAGTACTTCTTGCTCCAACATTACTGGCATATTATATTTTTCACACAATATTAGTGATTTTCATTTTTATAGCGATAGAATGTAGCCATTTTGTAAATGGTGGTTGTAGAAATTTGTATTTCAATGATGCATATAGGGATGTCTGCTTAACCACTTAGTACAAGCCTCTAGAGACCATAGTATTCAATTCCATACGACAAAAGGTCTAAAATGACATAGTTTTACAAAGTGCTTAGACATCATTGTGCCCCTTTAATTGTGTCCCATTACATATACACATTAGACCACATTAGTGGAAATATATTCAAAAGGATTGTTGCATCAATATCTAACTTACTATAAACCTTTTGCCTTATTTAGGTACATTGGGCCATAGGTTGACAATATTCTAAGATGCTCATGATGTGTACACCACCTCATATTCCACTCCTAAATACAAGATTCAACAAATCCATTGCATTTAGATGCACCTACCTTTGGCATTTGTACTTAGTACCATTTATTTAAGCAATAAGCAAACAACATGGTTTCTAAAATAAAAGTAAGTGCTATTTTTTTTAAAATAGGAATTGGAAGGTTATTTCTATAAGCAAATTTCAAAATAAGATTTCAATAATTGAATTATGCACATATTAGGTTTATAGTTTACATTATCCCAACCATAAGTTAGATTTCAAATGGGACACATTTCACTTTTCAAAATCTAAAAAATAGCCATAAATCTTAAGATGTATGATAGTGGGTATTTTAATACACATGATTGGTCTACCATATGTGAAGGTCTAATTTGGCACTCAAGTGCTGAAATAGAATTTCTATGTTAGATTTTCAAATTTCCACATATCGCACACCATTCACAAGACGACATGTGGCACATTTTTTACTAAAATGACTTAATTTATGCCGAATCTGACCTTCACGTTACCAGAAAATCCAAGTCAGACACGCGTTCCCATTGTCGAGAACATCGACGATCCCACAGGCGAGACCATCGAGGCCGTCGATTGTGTCCCACAATCGCAACCCTAGGATGCGGAATTAGGGTTTGGGGTTCGCCAAGCACGCTAAGGCAAATGCTTCCCCACAATCACTCTCTTTTTGCAGCTCTTCGCTCGCCGAAGCTCGAAGGCTCGTCGTGTCCGTTTGCTTATCCCTATCCCTCAGCGAACACCATGAGTGCTGCGGAGGCAGCCCCGGCCGTCGTGCCCGAGACTCTCCTCAAGAAGCGTAAGAGAGATGATCAGTGGGCGGCCGCCAAGTCCGCTCAGCTCGTCGAGGCCAAGTCGCGCAACGCCAAGAACCGCACTCTCATCTTCAAGCGTGCCCAGCAGTACGAGGAGGAGTATAAGAAGCAGGTCAGTGCTTTGTCAATGGTCTTGATTATGAAAATGGAATTTGCAGATCATTCGGGACATATGCTGCTCAGGTGATATGACCTGCTGAAATGTACACCTGTTGCATTCTCTCCATAGAACATACGCTACGTTTCTCCTGAGATGCCATGATCGTTGTGATTAAGAATCGGCCCATGCACCGGAGCGGCGATGTTGAGTTTTAGGGTTTCAAACCAAGCTAGTTTTTAGTTGTATCTTGGGTCTCGTTCGTAGGGGCGTTTGAGTATGTATGTTTGCTTCTGTTAAATCAAGCCACTTAAGGCTGTTTGGCTATTTTTTCTGTCTGATACATGGACGGAAAGGCTGAAGCGAAAGTATTTGAAATGAGTGGATTTTACGTATTTCAAAGCTGAGGGTTTAATATTCGCTATGAGATGATGCTACCTAATTGAGTTTTAGGGGTTACTCATTTAGGGTTTTAAGGTTGTTTGGTGTTGCAACATTGAAACCTACGAATGCTCAAGAATCTGGATACTTTAGGGTTTTGAATATGGATGTTGCATGGGCGGTCTAATTGATAGTCTATTTGATATCAGGTCCGCTTTGACATCTTGACTAATTTTCGTCCTCTAATAACTAGGTTGTTTGTGCTTAGCGATTGTGTGTGTGCGTACCCCTTATCTGCATTTGTTTGTTTCATTATGTCCTACTGATTTTTTCATTTTAGCAGAGTACATATTTCACATGATTCCAAACTCCCAATCAACTCATCACTCATCTTGTGTTCATTCATTGTGCTGTATCCGAAAATGTGCAGGATGCTGAATTGATCAATTTGAAGAGGGAGGCAAAGCTCAAGGGTGGTTTCTATGTCGAGCCTGAGCCGAAGCTTATGTTCGTCATTCGAATCCGGGGGTAAGAATCCTCCTTATGTACACTTCTATTGTATTTCTAATTGCCATGCTAGGATCACTCGAAACTGAGCTAATTCTGACAGCCATAATTTCGTGTCAGTACGGTTTGATCTTTTAGTCACATGAAGATAAATTACTGCTCAACTTAGGTTAAGTCCAAGAATGATTTGAGGATTGTGCAAACATTCGATTGGTAGATTATCGAAATCTGTGCCCTAATCTCAATGTACTTGCTATGAGCATTCGGCCATGAGCATCTACTTTGATTGTTCAGATTTATTTGGGCATGCTTTCGGAACGCACTCCGTTTTGAGGGATCCTGCCTTCTGAAAGTGTTATCATTTAAGCCACAACACTTGCAGTTCCCTTAGAATTTCTGGCAAAGCACTTTGTGCAAATTTCCTCTATAAGTGACTACTTACTGACCTTCATGAAGACTATTACGATTGACCTTCATGAAAACTCCGTCACAGGTTTACTGACATCTGTTACTTTTGATTCAGTGTCAACGACATGCACCCTAAGGTCAGGACGATCATGCAGCTGTTGAGGCTGAGACAGATCTTCAACGGAGTGTTCATGAAGGTGAACAAGGCTACCGTGAATATGTTGCGCAGGGTTGAGCCTTATGTTACCTACGGGTAAGTTCTGGAATTCTCTTTGCGGTTTTAATTTTGTCGATTGATGAATTTGTTTGTGAGAGTTCTTTCACTGATGTCAAGGAGTTGCGTTGTTTGAGTTTCATAATGTGGAACTAACTGTGGTGTTCAACTCATTGTAACAGATACCCGAACTTGAAGACTGTCAGGGAGTTGATTTACAAGCGTGGTTACGGCAAGCAGGACAAGTGCCGGACCCCCTTGACGGACAACAGCATCATTGAGCAGGCACTTGGAAAGTATGGTATCATCTGTATTGAGGATCTCATTCACGAGATTTACACAGTCGGCCCTCACTTCAAGGAGGCCAACAACTTCTTGTGGCCCTTCAAGCTGAGCGCTCCTCTTGGTGGTCTCACAAAGAAGAGGAATCACTACGTGGAGCATGGTGATGCTGGCAACAGAGAGGCCAAGTTGAACAAGCTTGTCCGACAGATGAACTAGAGTGGGTGGCGATTTCCTCTCCTGATCTTGGAGGTCATTGTTGTCTAGAGATTATTGGCTCAAACCTTGAGCTTCAATCTGGGTCTGATGTATGCCCTTACGTTTTTGGATTTCGAAATTTACGGAGGAACTTTCGAAAGAGTTTTTTTCTCCCTATGTCTCTTTTCCGTTTTGCTTATGGAGCATTGTCTTTTTTCGCTCCAACTTTGGACTGCACCATCTTTGAATGCCCATATAAAGATACAGAATCATCGATCTATCATCCAATGTTGCAAAATGTGCTTGGATGCTTGTGTTTGTGATCTCAAGGTAGCATTGCACTACATGCCGGTGATGAATCTATACGTACACACTGTATCGAATTCTACTCTCACGTTTCAGGCTTAATACTTCTTCACCTACGCAACCCCGAGGGCTGTGAAGATTCTGAATGTGATGAAACGTTTAGTAGGTGGGCTGTCAGTTCATCGTTGTACATATTGAATAATTCAATTTGCAATGTGGAACACGTGTGTACCCCTGTCGAATGTTTGCTGTTACAAATCTTAGTAAAGTAGATATGAAAATCGTGAGGTAGACATTAAGCTGTTCAGGTCTAAACAGGAAGTCAGCAACAGATGGAGCTCTGTGCATTGTGCACAGTTTTCCACGAATGTTAACCTAATGTAGCAACTATTGAGGTGCTTATGAAAGGAAAAACGTGTTTTATGCCATGCGTTTGTACCTCTGTCCTTGCCCATTGCCTTTATTATGGCTGTCTGGCCTTTTCAATCTTCCAGACTTTCGTAACATTCTTTAGTGAGGCTCTTTACACTTGTCCAGTCAAGAGTAGTCAAAATTTCAGCCCTACTTGGAATCATGGGATGTCACTGGACAAGAAGGCCAAGCCTTGGAAACATCGCCCATTAACTGTTTCATGGTCGAGACTATAGTAGTGCGACGAGCCGAATGCGGAGGTCCAGCCAAGGGTGAAAGTAAAAAAAAGCCCCCCTATTTTGTGCTTGATTAATCTACTTCTCTGAATTGCTCCTACCCAATTTGGGATCTCTGATTGCAAATATGAACTCAAAAATTTGCAAATTTTTTCATGCCTTTCAAATTAATCGTTCCTGCGTTTTCCCCAGGGGTAAAATTTGGGGGCAAAACTGTTTCCGCATTCGGCTTGTCGCACTACTATAGTCTCGACCCTATTTCATGGCCATAGTAAATCTTAATGTAAAGCCTTTCAAGACAAGTATATGGGACAATTTTTTGAAATTGGCTTTGGGCGGCTATAGTTTAACCCCTAAGTGCCTAAGCCTTTCCTAGTGTGTTTTGACTATGAAAAAAGAGCATTGACTTGTAGTTGTCCTCAATGAAGCAAATTGTTTTTTATTTCAAATCTAACTGTATAGATGTTAATAGAGCTTGTTTATTAGTATGCACACCAATTTTGAGTGAAATTTCATAGGATTTGTGAGATTATACCAAAGGAAATGTACATTTTCTATTTTTTGTATGTTGTCTTTGTCCCACAATGTTTCAAAAATTTGCATATAAATGTTTTTGGGGATTGGAGGTAACATGAACAACTTTAAAGAGTGTTAGCACACTAAAATGCACTTCCAAAAAACTTAATTTCACATGAAAAAACATCAAACTCATTTCACAATCCACCTTGCAATTGTTGAAATGCAATTTTTGTTTATAAGTAGAAATTGCAAATAGCTTCAATAAACACTTGCATGTTCAAATTTTCAATGGTGAAAATCATGAAAAGACTTTAAACTTTTCATTGGGACCATTCTCAAAGCAAATGGATAAGTACAATTTCTTAGATCTCAAATCAAATGAAATTGCCAAGCTTTGCATAAAGCAAGGAAATGAAGAAAAATTAGCAAGTATTACACTCCACTTTTAGTACACATATGCCTTTGAAGACCTCTCAATAATTGAATATGTACTTTTCTCCATGAAAAATGAAAATTCTCCATAGTTAACCCTCAAAACTGCCTGAAAAAAAATTTTAACCAGTCACAAAAATTTAACTGCCCAAGCAGAAATGGGCCTGAAATTTCAGATCGACCATATATGGTCGTTAAGGCAGTTAGTGGATAATAACCCTATAAGGACCCAATAAATGATTGTTATGGACAGGATATCAATAGCAGCCCCTAAAAAAATTGCATAGTGATATGACCCAACTTACAGCCTTCTATTTGTAGTAACGTAGGTTAACTTAGGAACTGTGCCAATTGCCAAGGTTTGAAGTCAAAAAAATTCATCACTTGAAGTTTAGTAGATTTGTAAATATACAGTATTTCCCCAAAATTCATTACAACTGTAGCCATGGGACACCCACTGCTTGTAATTTTTATTTTCAAATCTCCACTGATTGGACTTGTTTGGACCACATATTTGAACCTGGTATTGGGAGGAAACGTGTGGGGCAAGTAATGAAGAATTTGAAAAGTACTGGAAGATTGCTTGAATCCAAAATATGCTTGATACAAGGCAGTATTGCATGAATTCAAATTCGACATAAGCATCACTCTCGAGGAGTCAGCATGTGTGGTACCAAAATTACCTCGTTATTGATGTCTGGTGTGTGTGATGTAGCAGAAGTGTGGGGGGAATATGTGTGTGAAAATCCTATATAAGGTAAACCTGCCTATGACAGGCAGAATGACTGGTCTGAACTGTTGCCATTAGCAAAATGATTCAGATTTTTTTCCCTACATAGACATATGTGAGAATTGAAGGAAGCAACTGAAAATTAATTTTTTGGACAAAGTAAGAATTTTTTATGAATTTTTGAAGTGTACAATCCAATTAGCCCAACAGTCTGTAGACTACCCCAAATCAACAAAAAGGATTTCCATAATGGTCATCTTACCACCTAAAGCAGTCACAACATTTCCTAACATGGCCATGACAAGAAAGAATAAAAAAATTAACTTTTTATAACCAATTTACACTTGAATGGTGTAAGTGCCCTATGACAATCACTAATAGCTCCATGACCATCTCCCAAGATAAGATTATGGCCACAAATCAGCCTAATGTAGTCCTAATCTCAGTTATCAGAAAAAATCTGCCATGGGTTTGTTTAAGACTCTAATGGGTGGTTTTCTAGATGACTGCATTAGGCAGTTTGCCTATCATGGGCTAGTTTACCTTAAAGACCAATGTGAGAAATGGGGAGAGCAATTGAATTTTTTTAAATTTTTTTGACAAAGTATGAAGTTGTTATGAAGTTTTGAAGTGCTCTGTCCAATTGGTCCAAGAGAGTCTTCAGACTACCCCAAAACCTACAAAAAAAAGTGTATCTACAATGGTTATCTCACTCACCTACAATAAGTCACAATATTTCCTAAGATAGACATAACATGAAGGCCTAAAAAAATCACTTCATGTGATGAATTCACACTTTGAAGGTAAAAGTTCCTATCACATTCACTAATTACTCCATCACCATCATCCAAGACATTAATTGTGGCCACTAATTCAACTTAATGTAGCCCAAATTTTCATTTATTCGAAGAAAAAGAAATTGTGTCTTAGGTTGATGTAAAACTTTAAGGGTCATTCTCTAGGTATTTTGTCATCATCCTTTTGCATGTTGTAGGTTGGTTTACCTTAAATGTTGCATTGTCAAATTGAATTCTATAAATTACCAGCAATGCATCTCTAATAGATCTAATTTGATTCCTTTTTTCAATTATGTACACCATTTTCATCCACAACAAAGTGAGACTAGATTCCACAACAATATTATCTTTGCCTTTTGTCTTCTAGTTTAATTTTTTGGAATTTTTTTTCCAAATTTTTAATTCAATTCTCTACCATACTGATTTAATCCCTAACAAAATCAACATCTATTATATGGATCATAAATGTTTTCAAGAGCTTATTGCCTAAGCTCTTAGAATAGGGCTAAATATTATGTTGATCAGAAAATGATTCCTTTTGAATTTAAGGTAGGTAAAAAAGTGTTTTTGAAATATACACCTCAACAGTCAAGATTAAACCTTGGTAAATCAAGAAAGTTATCTCCACAATTTTGTGGTCCTTTTGAAATCATCAAACGTATAAGTAGGACCAATGCTTATGAATCCAACTTGCCTAGCAGTTGGAAGATTCACAATGTTTTTTATGTGAGTTTGTTGCGGAAGTATGGTTTTGATCTCAACTATGTATTATTTGAACTTCTTAAAGTTGCTTGTGAAGGAGCATTATTTGTGAAACCACAAGGGATATTGAATGTTGATAAGCAACATCTACAAAATAAATCATTCAAAAGGTTGTTGGTGAAGTAGAAGGATTACTCTGAAGATGAAGCCTATTGGGAAAGAGATATTGATTTTCGAAAATATTACCCTAGTTTTGTCATTGAGAACAATGACTAATTTTAAGGGGAGCTTGTGTCATGACCCTTTTCATTCAACTCTTTGATCAATGAATGCATTGATAGATGAAAGAATTTATGATGATTGTGTCATGACCTTAGATAAATAAATGCATTGATGGATGAACTAATTCATGATAAAATATGCACTAGTGGACAAGTAAAGATTTCTTGGAGATTGCCTAGAGATAAATATCTCTAGATATCTCACATTAGTGATTTGTGCACTCGAATTATACAACTCCAGTTGGATGACAAGGGCATTGCAATGCTTGGAGATAGATATCTCTAAATGATGAATTCATGTAGTGAAGTCCAACAACTCCGCTTGGATGACTAGTGTATTGGAGTTAGACAATTCCTAGATAAAGACAAGATAGTTGGAACTTGGAGTTAGACAACTCTAAGTAGAAGATCAATATTTGGATGAGAAATAATTTGGATAAGGTATTATATAGATAAGATATGATTTGGATAAGTATAACTAAGACTTTTACTTTAGTGGATGGTTCTATATAGAATCAAGGATAGAAAGCTAAAGATAGAAAAGAAATCTTAGTCTATCTTAAGGACTAATAGCCATTATTGATAATCTCTATTATATAAGATGGAGCTTAGGGGTGAGGAGGCACTTTTGGAGATTGATCCCTCTCTATGGTTGGGTGGTTTGAGCTCTTTATAAAAAACATTCTTATTAATGAGTATATTTTGTGTTCAAATTTATAATTCATTGTGATTTGAAGTTACAAGCTGTGAGAGGTTTGTAATAGGTTGATATGACAAATTTGATTCAAAGCTAGAATGATCTATAGGAGACTTATTATAAATAATAAATTTTTAGAGTTTTGTCCATGCAAGAAGTAAGGGGACCAAATATGCCAATGCCAAATAATGGTTATTTCTCAAGATTAAGCTATAGGTTTAAATCTTGCTACCTATATAAGCCAAGGACTTGACTCTAGGGTCATTTATAAGTACATCATATATGTACCACTTGGTATAGTATATGTTGATACAAATAAAGACTTAATTGTAGGGTTTGTTTTGTTGTAAGAAATTTAAATCATTTTTTGTTTGAAAGTAAAATTGATGCAGGTGAAAATTCAAGAAACTTATCATTAATAATTAGATTTGATTTGTAACAAACTTAACTAAGAACGTCCTAGGTCTTAAGACCAACCTTAGGTCACTTGTGTGGCTGTTTGTTTGGCTAGTCAACCAAGACTAGCTATGATTCTACTAGTGTGGGGCTTTACATTACATTCCAAGTTTCAAGTTCCACATCACTTCAAAATGCGTACATGGCAACACTTTTTGGAGTTTGGGCACCAAGGAAGTAGAACTTAGAGGCCAAATTGGGTTTAGCAATAGTAGAGACCAACTCGACCTCTAAATCCTAAAGAATTATTTGGAATATATAATTTGGAAAAAAACAAACCATATGAACAATCCTTATTGGTTAAAATATTGTCTAAATTACTCTTGAGTAGATTTGATGCTAAAAATGCCTCCAAACTAAGGTTATGACTCTATGATTCTTTTGGGGGCACTTAGTTGCTATAATATATTATAGGAGACAGACAAGTTGGGACTTTGGCCACCACAATATGAGGTCCTAAGTCTCACATTTGATATTTTTTATTCACCTTCTACAACCCAAGGTAGTTGGAATTTTCCCTTGAAATGAGACTTATAAAGTTGGGGCTTGAAATGTACTGTAAATTGCCATTAAGCAATAAAAGTGATTGCGAATGTTAGAAATTGAATCAGCACAACACTTACCTCAAGTGTTTTGTTTTGGACATGATGTTCAATATTCATTTATCCTCCAAGATTAACCCCAAGGTTCCATGACTATGTTTTCACTGAAAATGCTCCAAAATTGCCATTTTTAGTACATGTTCAAATTTTAGAAAAGAAAAACTTTTTTGACACATGTAACCATAGGATCTTGTAGTATGCGAACTTCAGAACATGTGGTAAAATTTTCAGAAATTTCCACCACGCAGATTGCAAGATATAAGTATACAAATTCATTGAAATCATTTTTTTGGCCTTGCAAAAAACAGGGCAACTGCACTTCACAAGCTCACTTTCATATGAAAGAATTGTCCAAAATGGTGGTGCTTCTTTGGATTCTTTTTTCTAGAGAAGTTGACCGCATGCTTGAAATTTTTTAGATCATTTGGAATTGTTTAACATGTAGGAAAAAAATAGTAAGCAGACAATAGTAGAGAATGATTGTAAATAATAAATTGTGAAGAATTTGATTATGAAATTGAAAAATGTCAATTACAATGGTTGCAATTTTGTAATAAAAAAATATACATCCTATGATTTTATTTTTTTCCAAAATTATTGAAAATTGAGTACAATAAAGGACTTTAAAGTTTCTTTTAGAGTAGAAAATCAATAACTACACGCAAACCAAAAAAACTCATAACTTTTGACCTATTGATTAAAATGGAATGATTTAAAGATTTCCATGTAAATATAACTCTAAAAAAATGATTTGAAATTTATGCTCATGAAAAAAGTGTTTTTTTCTAATCTACCCGAACTGCCCATTTACGAAAAAAATAACATACTGGGCCATAACTTTTGACTCATATTTCCAAATGTCATGAAATTTAGTGCATATGAAGGATATTCCTTCTATTAAAGTTTGGGCCAAAAATATAGAAATCTCTAATTACATGTGCCTACCTAAAATTGCTATGTAGCCAAAAGACGTGTGTTGGACCTTTAGGGGTTAAAGAAAGTAAATGCTTAAAGATAGAGTCCCTCTAAGGACAAACATACTCCTCCAGAATTGGCATTATAAAAGTCAAAGAATTGTATGTGAGGCTGTGTATTTTCAAACTTGGCCAAAAAATGATGAGAATGAGCTACATGCCTTATTCACTAACCAAGGCTACAACCATGGTCTATGGTAGTTGGATCCATCTAGAATAATGCTATGAATATTTTTTGAAAGGGGAATAATTTGGAGGTCCAAAATTTACGTTGGGAAAATGCAAGGTCATATTATTTGTCATTTATGCTCTAAATTTTAAATTTGTATTTGGGATTGGAGAAGTGAAAGACATCACGAAATACCCTTGCAAGATATAACAATGTTTTATATTTGTACTAGTATAGGGAAAATAAATATTAGTGTAAACCTTTACAACCTTTGCAATAATTTTCAAAATGACATGAAATGAATGTTCAAGTATAGAACATGTTGATTGAGAGATATCTGTAAAAGTTGATGAAAAAATTCAAAATATTAAGACACAAATGTCTACTTAAAATATAATCCTTGGTTCCTTATAAGTTAAATATAGTATTCAAAAGTTTTTTGTGTGGATGGCCTAAAATAAACAAGAATTTTGATGCTCGTGAGATGAATATTCTAAAATTCAACAACAAGACTTTTAAATCTATTTCTAAATTTTGTGCTAAGTTATTCTCTTAAAAGTCTCCAATAGGTAAGTGAATCTACTATTTAATGCATCCCATCATCTTGGACATTTTAATATATTCATGTTTAATTTATTAATCAATTCAAAGATTGGATCAAAGCTATTGAATAACATATACTAAAGTTTAAAATTGATCATGAGTTCATTCAACTTTGAGAATTGCATGAAAAAAGGAGTGAAATACATTCTATTAGATCATTGGCAACTTTGCATATTCAAATTTACATACAATTTCAAAGTCGTCCTAAGGTTTTGGTATTTTTTTCTAATCCATAATGTGACCAAAAAGGAAGATTGAACAAGATGAAACATGAAACTCAAGATTCAAATCAATCTAAGTCATATTTAATTCTACATACTTTCAATATCTAAAAGAAAATTTGATTTATAAAAAAAAATGCCAAAATATGATAAATTGGCTATTGAGGGTTTAAATCAAAAAGGTTTTCTAGTATTTGGAAAAGAGATTGAGCATTTTGATTCCTCCTTATAATCATAGATGATGACTAAGGAATGCTTAGATTATATCCCAACTCTTGAAGTCTTAGTTCAAGGCCAAATTCCAACTTCCTTGGGTTGTAGAAGGTGAATAAAAAATATCAAATGTGGGACGTGGGACTTTGTAGTGTGAAGTCCAAATTTCCAACTCCAAATTCCAACGTGTCTCATGTATAATATATTATAGAGATTTAAGTAACCCCAAACAAATCAAAAAGTCAAAATCTCATTTTTGAGCACTTGCACCATCAAATCTACTTTGAATAGATTTGGACAAAATTTCAACCAATGAGGATGGTTTATGTGGTGTTTTTTTCCTAATTTATATTCAAAACAATAGTTGGGACTTAGAGGCCAAGTTGGGTCTCCACTTTTGCTTGAACCAGACTAATTCAACCTTTGAGTAGGTTAGTGCCACTTCCTTAGTGCCCAAATTCACAAAAAAAGTTGCCATATAAGCATTCGGGAGTATTGTGGGACTTGTTATGGGAAGTAAAACATAGTGTGAAGCCTCTAGTCCCAATTTTCAACTTTGGTCAATCAGATTTTGAGAATTTAGTGGGGTTTGGGATAAGTGTGAAGTAGCTGTAAGTGGTGTTCCAAATACAAGAATTGTCAATCCAAAACTTGTCATCTATATTAGGATTTGTGTTAAACCAACATTGCATTTGTGATAATGAAGGTACCATGTCCTCTTTGTAAAACAATTCCATCTAAATTCTTGCCAAAAATGTAGAGCCTCCATACATCAAAGCCTAGGGTCAACTTTAAGGTACACATATTTTCAGCACTTTGAAAATTTATTGTTTATTCATGCTTAATCCAAAAAACCCATTATAAAAGAATCTAACATCCCCTTCAGAGTAACAACAAGACCAGACAAAAGCAAATACTGATCAATACCCTAAACCCTAAAAACCCTAAAACTCCCTCTTTATGAAATTATATGTCTCATTTTGAAAAGTTCATTCAAGCAAAGACAAAGTAGTTCAAATGATTGGTAGCTTACATGATGGCTTTGAATTCTTGCAGAAGACTCTCCTGGCCGGCGTTTCATTTTTTTCATACTTTTCATCTAAAGTGTCTCAGCGAAGAATAATATAGAGAAGGGATTATCCGTATCCAACGTCATAAATGTACAAAACAAAAACATCCAGCAGCACCTTCACAAATTACAAAAGGAAAGGGACACCATGTATCCAGCCAGCCCTAAGTCAGCAGTAGCTTGCACTACATGCCATTTTTTAGCCCGCAGTAAGTTAATAGAAGTTACATACTATTTTGAAGCCCACACTATTTTGTAACCCAGCTGCTGCTAATCATCAGTATGATGCAGGTACGAACTTTGCGCACAACGACAATAATTTAACTTACCATGATGTCCTGCATTCATCCGAACAATCTGCCACCACTCCCGCACCAATCGAACCTCAGAATTCATCCTCTTCCGGGCGAATCAAACTCGTACCAAACAACGAAACAATCCAGCTATTGTGGCATCGTCGGTCGGTCGGTCAGTTGTATGTACTCTCCCCCATCCTTCCATTTGCAAGATGGGGCAAGTAATGAACACTTTAACCCCGGAGCACCCAATGCATGTTTACAGAAATCCAGATCCCTCTTAACTCATTCCAATCAAACTCTCACCCGAAATGAGATCCACAGAAATTATTGATCATATTGATCTCTAGTGGAGACAAGCTCGGAGTTGTGGAAAAATGGACAAATGATTATAATAGTCAAACAAGATAATCTTTCAATTTGGGGAGGCCAGATGGGAGGCGTTGGGGCGCTCAGTGGTTAACCCCTAAGCGTCACAGAGAGAACAGCTTAAACGAGGAGCTTTTTTCTGATGGATATAGAAAATCCAAAATAATTTGAGAACTACTCAATTACTGAAAGTTTCATGGTTGAGATTTGAAGCCAACTTACTGGTGAGTACAAATCTACAATTTATAAGAGAATCCACCGTGCGGATTTTGAGATTATAATACTTGATGAACTTGATATTCTACAAATCCTATTTTTTCAGCATCCAAAAAACGTCCCCTGTGATGCACAGGGGTTAAGCTACACCTAGAAGCCAAGCCAATTTGTTGGGTAAGAGGCCTGAAATCTTCACTTGTGATTGGACAATTTAAGATTGAGATTATTTTGTGCAATCAAATTCAAAGGGGATTGGGCCCAGCCTCTAGGTATTCAAGCATCCCGGAAGGTAGGGACTCCCCCAAAGCACCATCTTTATGATATGTACATCCAATTAATCAATCATTAGAAGAGATCTAGCCAGAAGGAAGGCTATTTCAAACTTGTTCCCCAATACTGCTCCCCAGAAGTGAGGTCATAGCTAACAACAGTCAACTATCATAAATTTTTTTTTTAAATTTAAGAAAAAAAAAGTTAGTCTTGAAATCGAAAGAAAAGTCAAAAAGAAATTTATGGAAAAAAAAAAATCTGATGTGGTCGCCTACTGACCACATCATCATGTTGTTGTGGCTCAATTCTCCGAGTTCCTCACTGCTGGGAACTTGCAGCCCTCTATTTGGCCAAATCTCTTCTAATGATCTTACCTCTATAGAGGAAACATTTTTAGAAAATTAACCAAGTTAAGAAAAACTTTGACCCAACTTTCTAACTTTTGCATGCAATATCCAAATGAAACATATTTTTTGGTGAACTGAAACCACTTCTTTTAGATGCCAACAAGAAAATGTAATAATTTGATGAGTCTCATAATAGAAACTGGGTTTTGAAAGATAAAGTGATGCTTTGGGGAGTCCTTGCCTTAGATGAAATATGGGCTAAGATGACTTGAGGAGCATG
The DNA here is from genome assembly GCA_963920665.1 of Straminergon stramineum. NCBI lineage: Eukaryota > Viridiplantae > Streptophyta > Bryopsida > Hypnales > Calliergonaceae > Straminergon > Straminergon stramineum. The sequence goes on along the minus strand of OY987269.1, from coordinate 16,244,032 downwards.
ACCATAAAGACCCACCCCTAGTCAAGTTTGTCATATGGTTTTTTTTTGTGCTCTTTGCAAAAATTCATTTCCTTTCAAGAGAAAATATTAAATTCAAATCATGACAATTCTCAAATATTTTTATTTTACTTTTTGTAAATATAAAAAGGAAACTAAGCTTTAACCCCTAAAATTCTATAACTATGTTTTCACCAAAAATGCTCCAAAATTACCATTTTTAGTACAAGTATCAAATTTTTTTCAAAAAAACTTTTTTTGAAACATGTAACTATAGGATCTTGTATAATGCTGAATTTAGAGCACATGATAAAACTTTCAGAAATTTCTACGGCGTGGGTTGCAAGATATTAGCATTCAAATTCACTTAAATCATTTTTCTAGCCTTGCAAAAAACAAGGTGGTTGCAATTCACAAGCTCACTTTTCTATGAAAAATTGTCCCAAATAGTGGTGCTTCTTTGGATTCTTTTTCCTAGAAAAGTTGACCACATGCTTAAAAAATTTTAGATCATTTGGAATTGTACAACATATAAGAAAAAAATAGGAAGTAGGTAATGGTAGAGAATGATTCAAAATACTGAATTGTTAAGAATTTAATTATGAAATTGAAAAAAAGTCAATCCCAATGGTTTCAATGTTGTAATAAACAATCTCCATCCCAAGATTTTTTTTTTCCAAAAATATTGAAAATTGAGTAAGATAAAGGACTTTAAAGTTTCTTTTAGAGTAGAAAATCCATAACTACCCGCAAACAAAAAATCCTCATAACTTTTGACTCATTGATCAAATTGGAATGATTCAAAGCTTTCCATGTATATATAACTCTAGAAAACTAATTTCAAATTTTTGTTTTTGAAAAAAGTGATTTTTTCTAATCTGCCCAGCCTGCCTATTTACAAAAAAAATAACATATTAGGCCATAACTTTTGACTTATATTTCCAAATGTCATGAAATTTAGTGCATATGAAAGATATTCCTTGTCCCTAACTTCCATTAAAATTTGGGCCAAAAATATAGAAAACTCCACTCACATGTACCTACCCAAAATTTCTATATAGCCAAAAAATGCATGTTGGTCCTTTAGGGGTTAATATTTATGAATACCGGTAGTAAGTTCAAAGAAAGACTTCTTAATTTGCAAAAATTAAAGTAAATAAGTTTTACAAAATATACCTTTTAATAAATTCAACATTTCAATGTAGTGTATAAATTATTGAACTTCTCCATTTGATATAAATACCTAATTGGAATGTTTCTGATGTGTTTGTAAAGTATATGAATGTAGCTAGTTCTAATCATCAAAAAATTTGAGGTTGATGAGGTCAAGATATTGAAATAAAAAATGTTAAAGGACCTAACTGCAATGTTAAAGGGCCAAATTGCAAATATGGGCACGTACTAATCCTAATTATTTTGCCACATGGATCAAGAAAATTCTCCAATAAGGTTATTGAGTAATGCAAATATTTTAGGGAAATATGTTTAGACAAGTGAATACTAGACGATGACTACCTTAGAGATGTTTGTGAAGATTAATGGTGAGACTTTATTTCTATCTTCTATTTTCAGATTTTCAGATTAATTGAAATTTTTTAACTTCAATTTATGTGTAATAATTATATATTGGTAGTCTAGTTATTTGAGAATGAAATAATTCTTTCATGCAATTAAAAATTAAAACACAAGCTGAATTTTTTTTTGTTTCACATCTATTATATTAAGTATCTAGTGTCATGACCCCTATCACGACTTATCACAAAATCCATCATGTTTTCATCCCATAGAAACATCATCCAATTATTTCAATTGAAGTTCACAACATTTATACATTTGATTGTGGAATTGAAAATAATTTTTACACTTTCCTTTTTCTAGGGCACAAATGTGGGCTAGGATTATTATTCATTTAAAGGCCATTTTGAAAATATTATAAGAATCTCTATAAATTTATAGAGATTCATGAAATATTTCACGAATATGAGTATTAGCTACTTATTAATACCTTGATTTTGCATATGTTTCCTATGTTCATAATAAACCTAGCACATTTTAGAGAGGCAAGAGGATTGAAGAAATGTGAAATATGTTTAGAAAAATAAATAATAATGATACTACTACTATTGCTTCTACTAGAATTTTGAGTGAGTTTCTAAATACTTAACATACAACAAAAGTATATGACTAAGTTGGTTATGATCTTTGAAAATCAAATTCATGACGTTTGTATGTTTAGTTCTTTCTCTTGTTGTCTTAAATGCTTGAAGGCATATGAATACACAATGACAGATCTTCAAATTTCAATTTGCAAATTTGGAGAAACCCTAAATAGATTTCACTCCTTTTTGAAGAAGTGTTTTTGAGTGAAACATTCATCCGCTTATTTGGATGACTTGCTAAATTTTCATGGGGTTTTAAGTGTCATATGACTTTTGTTATGTATATGTTGTATTGCCTAAGAAATTTTCAAACCTCTTATTGCCCAAGCTTTTTTGGCCTTGAAGGCAATTTCAATTGAATTTTATCACACAATAAAACCAATATTACATGGATTGTGTAGTTTTTTATTTCACTTTCTCAAATTGTCCTAAAATAAAGAAATTTCATGCTATTGCAAATTGGCTAAAAACAATTATAATTACAAGGTTGAGAATGAGTTTATTGTCCATATTATAAAGTTAACTTTACGTCAATTTATAAAAATTATATAGCACTATAGTTATCACTTTTATGATTTTATAGAATTTTTTGACATTTTGCACTTGAAATGCATTATATTAATGTAAAATTTCCAAAAATTCATTGCTTTCACTTTTTCATAACTTTAAATTAATATAATGTGTAGAAAATATACTTGCATCTTTGAGAAATATAATTCATTAAGATGTCAACAACAAAAATAGAATATTTTCACATTGATTTAGAATATAGCATTCAAAGGTCAAGTGATGCAATTGAAAATTTTGTTAATAACATATTTACTTCAAATATTTTTGTTGGACCTTATGATCTATTTGATAATGCATGGAATTTATAACAATATCAAACAAGTTAAGGCAATCACTTCAATTAATGGCTAGGAATTAAATATTTTTATTTGTGAGAATGATAATTTAAAAAAAATAGAAACCAACAAGCTAAACCTGCCTCAACTAAATGAGTCATGAAAGACACTTTATTTGAAAAGATTATTATTTTTTTAATCTTACGATTGAAGCATCTACATATTTATTGAAAGCATCTTGTTGGGTCACTCAAAATATAATTTCTTGTATATATTTGATCTAACATTCCACATTTAATTTCTATACCAATATACACTACATATATCTAATAAATACTGAAAGAATTGATCACAAACCATCATAAGAACCTAGCATTGTCCCATGTATAAGTTGGAGTATCCCTAGAATTTGGTATTTTCATCCACTTGTACCTCACAAAGATAACAAGTGTTTGAAGTGGATCATAGTCCAAAATCAATATATCTTTTAAGACTCCAATATACTTGACTAAAATGTCCTGGACCTATGTAGTGGATATGTAGAAAATGGACGTCATCATATAGTCATATGTTTGTAAACATGATACATTTTCATCCTCCACTTGGTAGTGATTGCTGAAGGCTTTCATAATGGTGTATTGCATTTTTTTTGTGATAGTTTATAATACAACAACAGTCAATCCAAATCTTTAATATTCCTTATGTCCAATGGAACTTCCTTCCTGTTTTTTTTCACCTACATCTCAAACTTTGATATGTCTTCCTCTGTCACCTACTCAACCTTCTACCTCTCAATGAATAACAACACCTTAGGGTCAAAGACAATACCCCTAGAAGCTTTTCTTAAATTATTACAATAGACAAGGAGGAAATAAATCATGAACATTAAAGATTTATGCGTTCTTTAGTTGATTATGATGCCTTTTGCAATTGTATATTAGTTTTGTATTGATCGTATCATAGTTTTGATCCCCTTCTTCTAACCTATACACAGTTGCCATTTAACAAGCATTGCACTTCAACCGCGGAGTACATACTTAATGATATAAAGGTTGCATCATTGATGTGTTGGTCAGCACATATAGATGAGCCAAATTTTGTAGGTTACAACTCATCATATATAGTTGCCATGCATCTCCTAAGATTTCTAATGTGTCGCCATTTTCTTCATTAGCATCCCAAACCCTTCTTTGCACCACCTCAAATCGTTGCAAGTACTCTGATACAAAGCCGATGCACTTGTTTTAGCTCTCAAATATCCCCCTCCCATGGACATCTCTAGTTGTGCCATGTTTTTGACATACATGTTAAGAATCTTCATGTATCTATCCACTAAGTACATTCAATGCATATTGACAAGGCCACACATGTGCAATTCTTTTGCTAAGTGGTATGGGAAATGGGTCATGATATCAAAAACAAAGATGGAAATTCCATTTCTACCAATGCCATGCTTTTGGCCACATCTACTTTTAGAGAGTCAAAGTCTATTGGGTTGTAAACTTTAGTACAAAATCTCTTGAAAACCTTATATACATTTTCATTATTGCCATACTAAGTCTTGATTTTAGCAACTTGTAGAATCCTACTGGCGCCAATCATTGCATGAGCATGTCATATTCATGTGACTTTAATGCCCCAATTTTCTTTTGATAAAAGTGCTAGATCCTAAACTAAACTAATGTTTGCTTGGGTTTTTTACTAACTCTATAGTGCATGAAAAGATCTTGAATTTTTACTTGCTCAAAATATATAGCATAGAAGGTTTGAGCATCTCCCCCCCCTTAGGTTTTGAATCAATGAAAGATACCGCTTGATGTTCTTTCTTTGCAAATCCCCGTCACTTTGATAGTGTCCTTTTTACCTAGTCTTCAAAAAATTCTTTGCCAAGTTCATTTTGTAGTGCATGGGATATAAAGTGTGCTAGATTAGTAAATGCTATGGACATCAAGAAAGGAACTGAAAATTTAGGACAACTTCAACATTCAAGAAAATTAGAAACGTCTTGTACTTTTACTAAACACAAATAAATCTCTTTCATTTATTAACATGCATGAATCTTATGTGAACAACTACAAAACAACTAGTTCATTGCTTGTCATGTTCTTAAATTGTATAAACAAGTTGACTGTTAGTAACATGATTATACTACTTGAAGATGAGTTGTTTTCCTATATCCATTAATGTAGACCTCAATGTACAATATATAGACAACAATTTGCAAAACCTTGAAGAAAGTAGATTATCAATTCTATAGCTACTAACCAACGTTGTTGAGAAGGTGGATGAAGATGATGAAAAGACTTTCCAATAAGACATGGTATGTGATATATTGAAATGCTTCACACCATTCACTTTTGATGGATTGCCTACACTTTGATCTATATTCTTGGATGTTTTCCAAGATTCATAATTAGCTATTTACTAAAGTTGTTCTTCAACATTTTTTGCTTTGGGGCATCTTTGATCACCCACTTGTCTATTGAAGCGGTCCTTCATTGTTGGGTCTCTAAACAAGTGGTTTAAAGGCAACCATTGCCTACATTTTCTATATGTTTGTTTTTCCAATTCTGGTAAATGCTCAACATCTAGATTTTCTCCACACAAAAGACACGCCAGCTACAAAACCTTAGTGAGCAAGATCACCTACTATACCATATCCAGAGAACTTGTGGATTGTCCATGAGAAAACACCACATAGTAAAATTGTTTAGTGCCCTTCTTCATAATTGACAGTACAAGTAGGAACACCGCTCTGCAATTATATTAGTTGCTCCACCAATGGGGCCATAGAGATGTCAAAGCCTTCTGATGTCATTGACTATTTCTTGGGTATCTATAAACAAAGTATAATAAAAAAACAACTTTGTGTTGATCCATAGTGGTAAGTTGTAATTCATCAAAATAATAGGCCATGCTCACCATAATGACTGTGTCTGTTTAAATGGATTCAAGGTGTTTGTTGTTGAAGCAAAATGGACATCTCGGGGATCATTGCTAGATGTTGAGTCAACATTCACGTGAAATGTTTCCATGCTTTTGATTCACATGGTTGCCTATCTAAGCCAACATCTCCCTTCCAATCATTTGTATTTGCCTCACCATTGCAAAAGCTTAGATAATTACTTTTGGGTTGCAATACATTTTCTACAAGCATAGAATAATTTTTTGGCATCTTTCAAAAATATTTTTTTGTCCAAAAATAGCCCCCAATTTTGTCACACTTGTCAATTTGGGAGTTTCAATAATATTCACTACCCAAAAGAACAAATTTGGAGTTAAAATTTGGAAGGGATGGTCTTCAAAGAAACTTGCAACTGTTGTTCAAAGGAATTCTAAAAATAGTTAATAGTGTGTTGTATAGAAGTTCACAAAGTGGGCTTCCTTCTCCTTGCATTTTGAAATACATAAAATATTAATTTTGGTGGTTCATTTGGTGAATGACCATTTCCGTAGAATTGTCACAAATGATCAATTTTCATTTTATTAAATTTCTATTTTTCTTATTTTTTACAAATTATAAAATTGAAGTATAGATTTTGCACTTTTGTAGTTCTCATACTTAAAGAATTTTTCTATGCTTTGTCTTTCTAGAGTACAATTTTCTTGAAGGTGTATAAATTGGCCATATTTTTTAAAATATTATTCTTTTTCTAGTTTTAAAGTACTCCAAAATACTAAGCATGAGTATTAAAAAAATGCAAAAAATCCTACAGACATTTCTTGCAATCACCCACAAATAAATAACTAGCAATGCATCCAATGGCTTTATGTAGGCAAATTGTTGAACACATTTAAGTTTATGTATATATGTAGACCTTGGACATCATCTTACTACCATTCCTAAAACAAGACTAAAATGGCTCTCAAATCACTACAAAAATCATCCATCAATGTAAGAACACACACTTCAATTTATACTAGTATATAATCATTGAAACAAAATTAGTTTGGTTACACTAGAGATTCAAATATAGAATGGTCAGATAGATGCTCTTAAAATAATCCCACCACATAATATTTAAACAAATAACATCTCATTTTATTGCCTCATTTAAGCCCTAAAAGCCTATAGTAGACTTTCAAAATTTGAACAATGGATGAACACTAACATGTCTCAAGCACACAAAGTGTACGTTGGAGTTTTTCCATCCTATTAAATGTTTGTGAATTGTTGTATTAATTCTCTATATGTGTATTATACAGATTTTTGTTAAATCTTCACAAATATCCTATATTTCAAGGGCAATAGGTAAGTTTGATCTCGAAAAATAACTTTCTCTATTCAAGGAATCACCGGTCAAAAACAACTTGAAGAAATTAGCAAAATAAAACTCTTAAGAAATAGAGATGTGGACGAAAAAGTTCGTTCTTTACTTGGACTTTTCTTACATAATCAATTCTCCACCAAATTTAAAACTATCTACATAATCTAAAAGCTAAGAAAGAGAAAAAAAGTGTATTGAAATTTGAGGTGTCGGTGATTGCCCTACCATCCCTTTGACCCCATCTAAGTACAATTTTGCACACATAATTCTCAAAGAATATGCCATGATCATCAACATCCACTAACATTGTTTTGGCTCTAGACTACTCTTTAGAACTTGAAAGTGCCTCAAATCGAGGGAGATTTTTTGTAAACTGAGAATGGACTAATATTATATTGGTGGTAGATTAGTGGTTGATTCAAAATGACTTCTAGAGCCTTGTAACTATGATTTGAACTTATTATTCCTAAATTGTTTTACTATTACTTCTTGTTGTTTGATATGACTCAAATTAAAAAAAAATGTGTGTCTCTTTTAGAGTATTGAAATTATGTAGTTAGTTGTAACATTTGGTAAAGTATTGATTACATGGGAAAGTGTCTTAATTATGAGGAATGGATTTCTTTGTAAGTAACCATAAATGTAGTTTCAACTTAATATTTTCAACAATATTATCAATCTAAGGAAAAAAATCTCATTGAAATTACACACATCTAATCTATAGGAATTTTTCATTTTTTTTTTCAAATTTTATTGAAAATTATTGGTAATTTTTGTAGTAGAATTAACTACATGGACGTGGTTTATCAATTATATTTTACAAATTTTTGTAATTTGCATTCTATTCAAAATGAAGTCACCCATATCATAACATACTATCAACCTAATACTATTACGTACATCAAACCATCAATTCATCCAAGACTTAATAATAAATCAAGAATTCAAACACTTGTCATATAAATCTTTTGTACAAACAACCAACTAAAATAATCCTATAAAGCCACCTAACTTCCAAATTGAACTAGAACAAATAACTTCAATATTAAATGTCCCCAATCCATACATCAAAACCCACAAGCTATAACTTCCAACATTATAGTCAACAAATGAAATGATGACAAACATCAATACATCCACCTCTCAAGCCACAAAGTTCTTTACCTCTACCCAACTTTATGTGCATGCATTAACTAACATATCTTTCACAATACAACGATTGTACTCATGGTTCCTTTCTACACTTAGAACAAATTGTACCAAAACAATAGTAGGAAGAAACTACATACTACAAATATACACCCGAGTAGGCAAAATCATAAAATTGTTGTCAAAATTCTTCATAAATTTTCAAACTCACATATTTTAAAGAAGTGAATGGAAGTTAAGATTCTAGGTAGAAAAAATAGAAATACTATTGTGGGATCTAGCTCTAATGTCTTCTTCTTTGCACTTGTATTTAATCAAAAGAATCCCTCAAATATCTACAAATGTTTATAGTCAAAATGAGTTAAACGTAAGAAAAAAATTTATTATTAAAATGAGTCAAAAAATAACATTCATAGTGTAGAAGAGTTGCTTACATCAAGTATACATAAGTAATTATAGTGGCATCTATATAAAGTTCATTTGAATTAACTATTATAATAGCATTGTGCATGATCCAATGTATATAGTAACATTCATTGAAAGTAGTGAAATAATCAAAGAAGATTGACAAGGCCCAAACTGACAATGTAGATTTTTAACATCCATCTCAAACATTTCAACCTCATCAACCAATACACTAGCTAGTGTCACAATTGTTTTAATTGTTCATCTAACTTAGAGCATTGTCATTGTTGGTCAGTATATGGGCCCATCACGGTGGTTATTGAGTCAAGAAGTGATGTTCCCCCCATCGTGGACTTGGGGACAGTTAACTCTAGGTTGGTCCACTCAAAAAAATGGTTTGGCATGCCTTCTTCCTATGTCAATTTTTGTTGTATTGAGCAAATGATTCTAGGATATCCTCAAGGGTTAATTGCCAACTTTTTGTTTGGTTTACCTTGTTGGGATGCGAGGAGGCCTACCAACATAACATGTGTATGAATAATACTATCAATGGGAACATGATGTGGTGCCATAGTGTTGAAGAGTGGGGGACCAACATCACACTGTGTTTAAATAATGAAAGTCAATATTGTAGAGTTTCTATGCTGAGTCAATTTTCTTGCAAAATAACAACAATGCTCTTATGTGTTGTTGACAACTCTATGAGGCCCACTATATATCATCTTTATCCATATCTATACCTACCTAACACTCATACAAATGGAGTAGGAAATGAAAATCAATTACTATTTGAATATTTTGTAGTTTTATTTTTGCTAGAGTATAAACAAGAAAACTATTATCAAATATAATCTACAATTGGGCTAGCACATCCCTATTCAATATCTTTGTAGAAAATAAAATTTGACGTTTCCTAAAACTAGCAACTATCTAGTATTTTTTTTCAACACCTTTTTTTCAGCATATTTTAAAAAAAAAAATCTTATTGACGTTGCCTTACACTTGTTGTTGTGAGTATTTTACCTATTTTGTAGTAACTGGTCTTGTTGGTACTATTGAAATATGAATGAAAACAAGATTAATATTTCCATTTGCAAAACATTTTTTATTCATCACCATCCAATGGTGTCTATATTTAAACTACATCCAATACAAATTTAATTTTTGTGAACCAAAATTACATGTAAAACCCATGAGAGTATTAAGACATCATTAATCAACAAACCTTTAGAAAAGTAATAAATTACCATTCATGAAGTACATGAGCACTATGAAATCCAAGTTAAGTTAAGTTAGTTGATCTATTTATCTATATTTAATCAAATGAAAGCAAAAGAAGAATGATTGTATTTCTTTATCTATTTTAAACCAAATATAATCCTCAGCTAACCAATTGAAGTCAAAAATGGCCATTGATTTTTCTAAGTTACCTATTTTAAACCACATGTACTAAACTTTAGACCAAATGTAAGCACAAATGAGTTGAGTTTCCTTATTTTCCTATTTTAAACCTATTGTTAACTTTAAACCAAATACAAGCAAAAGGAGGTTGGGTTTCCTTATTACTCTATTTTAAACCCATTGTAAGGTTTTTAACTAAATGTAAGCAAAAGTGCATTGTTTTTTTGAGTTTATCTATTTAAGAAAAGTGTAAGCAAAAGTGGGCTGATTTTGGAGACCCCCATCTCACATGATTCAATTTGAAGCACGCCCAACAATTATTTTTTAATTTGATCTTAGAATTTGAAATGTCGACCCCCTTTTTTGCACCCCCTGCAGAATAGTGGTCGGGAATAGGCCAACCTCCAAAGTTGCCAAAAACAAAACATTCGACCCCGAAGCAAAGCCGGAAAATGATTAAAGCGATGGACCACAGAATCTTACCGATTGATACCCGGATTCCCCACCCAGTCCTCAACTTCCCATCCCTCCCGTCCCTCCTAAGCAAGAGTGTGAATCCTGCTTCGTCCCACTTTCCTCTCCTTCGTCTCTTCTGCTGTTTGCAAGCTTTCCCTGCAATCCTCGATTCTTGCACGCCTCCGCTTCGTCTCTCACCTCACCTCGAGATTGCTCTCACGGGGACGGATTGCAGTTGGTTTCACTGTGTCGATGTTGGATTGCACTTTGTGGAACCACCGAGGAAGATATGAGGAAGAACTGCTGGCTATGGAGGAACCGAGAGTAGCTCCTTTCGGAGCTCTTTTCGTGCTTTTCATGGAAGTTTGTGAATAGGTGTTGTGTTTACTCGCGGTTTCTTTTCCTCTTGAGAAAGTGTTTCTGGTTTGGTTTGGTTTGGTGTTGGGTTGAGAGAGAGAGCGAGCGAGAGAGGCTAATTGAGTGAGCGTAGGGTTTGGGGGGTGAAAAGAGGATCTTCTCGAGATGAGAGGCGGCTTTGCGAGTTTTATCGCGAGGGGAGCATCTAATGGTAGGAAAAAAACTCGCGTTCTACGGTTCGTATCGATTTAGGTTTTTGACGATTGATTTCTCGGTCGTGATCCGAGAGAGGAGCGGTATTGGTGGAGATGGTGTGATAGCGGGAATTGATTAATTGATCGCGTTGTACTACTTTGGTGAATTCGTTTGAAATCGATTGGGAGCGTGTGGAGGAAGCGGCTTGCTGGAACGAATGATCTAGTGTGAATGAGTTTGCGGATGAGGGTGTGGCGGATTCAGTGTCCTGCTGAAGATGAATTTGGACGAGAGAGAGATCTCGCATTGAAGAGACGACGATGATGAAGACGACGACGGGACTGCTTGCCGTGCCATAAAATAGTGTAACGGGCGACGTCGGTAGTGTTAGGGTGGAGGCCTAGTGTATTTGAATACTAGCGATGGATGCAACTGGACGGCCCGGGGGTCCGACGGGGGCCGCAGAGTATTATCTCCCGAACTACAAGCTCGGCAAAACCCTGGGGATCGGGTCTTTTGGGAAAGTGAAAGTGGCGGAGCATTCCCCGACCGGCCATAAGGTGGCCATCAAAATTTTGAATCGGCGCAAAGTCAAGACAATGGACATGGAAGAGAAAGGTTGACTACTTTGCTAGCAATCGGCTTTAGAGATTTGCATTCGATGATTTCCGAAGTTTGCCGAAGTTAGGGTTCGCTAGGGTTTCGATATTCGTGACCTTACTGCGCCCTGCATTGGTTGTAGACTGTTGTTGTGTCTAATCTACTCCTGTGTGGTTGTGGTTGTCAGTCCGGCGGGAAATTAAGATACTGCGGCTGTTCATGCATCCACATATCATACGATTATATGAGGTTATTGAAACTCCGACCGATATTTTTGTGGTGATGGAGTACGTGAAGTCCGGGGAGCTTTTTGACTACATTGTGGAAAAGGGACGGCTAGGTGAAGATGAAGCTCGACGATTTTTCCAGCAGGTAGGGTTACTTGTCGCTACCGCAGACATTCTCAATGAGGCTTCTGCACTCTTGTTGTAAGCCATGGGGATTTCTTGTAATTTAGGGCTCGAGGTAATACTTTGATGTGGTCGATGCATTAGAGTGTATTGAGGTGCAATTGCAGAATTCGGAGCTTTTGTGATAGCGTGCTGGGAACGAAAAGCTTCAGCCGCAGTTGAGAGGACTTAAATCTGTTAAATGGAATCTTAATGCCTAGGAATTTTTCTTCTGCATCATTTTGGATACAGAAGGAATTGCAAGCACCTCACTAGAGAAATCGCTACGCTATACACAATACACCATATATTGTGTATCGTAGTAATTACTGTAACATGCATTATTCAAATTTAGTGCGGGCTACCTTGAAAGTTGCAACTAGCTTACCATCTCCTAATTGTTGTGGTCTGCATTAATTTTCAACCACTGCAATTGAGAATCCACAGTATATGCTGTATTTAGTGTGCCAAAATACTTATCAATGAGACTGCAATTGTACTTGCTTTCTCGTGAGTCATTTATTGGGGCGGGTGTAGATATAATTTTGTTTTCTCAGACGTCTCGTTCTTTGCTCGAGCAATTTGTTACCATGACCTAATGATGCGTGTGCGAACCTGTGCGTAGATTGTGTCCGGTGTGGAGTACTGCCACCGGAATATGGTGGTGCATCGCGACTTGAAGCCGGAGAATTTGCTCCTTGACTCCAAGTGCAATGTCAAGATTGCTGATTTTGGGCTGTCCAACGTTATGAGAGATGGGCACTTCCTTAAAACGAGTTGTGGAAGTCCCAATTACGCTGCGCCAGAGGTCTGAGTCTCCTCTATAATAGACTTCGTCTTCTCTGATACTACTTTTGCAAATGAGTCGTTGTGATATGACACTCTAGGTAAGGTGTCAACAGGATGTTTTGATTTTTGTGTTGGGTGCATGGACCAAGTTGCAGGTTTTCGCACTCTGAATAAGAAAATATTAATATGTTAGCCACAATCAAGCCCATCAAGAAGACATGCATAAGGCAAGCTGCATCATACATAGTAGTCTAAGTTTGTAGTTGACATAAAATTCAACGATATCCACACGTTGAATGTGTGGAGTGTCGTTGGGTCACAACAGAGACGGGTTCATTGGATGTGAAGTTCAATGGAATTAGCCTTCTAACTGACCAAGAAGCCCAAGTTGGGCCTCATGCTTCTTTTAGCAGTTTTGAGTAGGTCATTCGGGGACTTTCTTTGACCATCTAAACTATACTTTTCACAATATGATCAATCGAATGGTCAAGTTAAAACCGAGAATTCTTGGTCTTTTAGGGGTTAAACTGCTACCTAGAAAAAGCGACACGTGACTGTTGGGTTTTTTGATGCTTCAGTATTGAATGAACAATGAATGTGTCCAGCATAGCCACAATTGCACATCCCTTGAACTTTGCGTAAGGTTCAGAATAGTCGGGATCTGCACAAAGCCGAATCGTCAAGCATAGCCCCTGTATATTGACTTGTCTTCAACACTGCAGGTTATATCAGGGAAGCTCTACGCCGGACCAGAGGTGGACGTGTGGAGCTGTGGCGTTATTCTATATGCTCTTTTATGTGGGTCTTTACCCTTCGACGATGAAAACATTCCAAATTTGTTCAAGAAAATCAAGGTACTTTCTTATGTTTTCGCGTACTGTCTAGCCACTTCACTGTATATGCGAGCTATGGATTTGCTTAAGACTGTATTGGTCTCCTCGAATCCAAATGTACTCATCACCCTGCTTTTTGAAACTTGGGACCCCACGCCAATCTGTGTGGAGACTGTTTCACGTAAGCAAAAGGCCATGTGCATTGATTTTCTGCTAAACTAGTGTTTTGAATGTATGAGTTATTGTTGTGGGCACTCACTTTGCGGTTTGTTGTCTGATCAGGGTGGTATTTACACGCTGCCTAGTCATTTGTCTCCAGGAGCGAGGGACCTTATTCCAAGGATGTTGCTTGTGGATCCTATGAAGCGAGTGACAATCCCTGAAATTCGGCTTCACACTTGGTTCTTAAGTCATTTACCTCGTTACCTTGCTGTTCCCCCTCCTGATACAACGCAGCAAGCTAAACGAGTAAGTTGCCTGCTTATTCCTCAACCTGATTTTCTCTTTAATTTTACGTGGATTTCTCAAGAGTCGCTTTCACTCTTTCATCCACTGCATTCGAGACTGACCATTGGGAGTTCACCTTATGCCTAATATAGTAACAACCAAGTGGTGCCTTGCACATGAATTGCGACTTTGTGGTTTGTTTTGTACCTCAGATTGACGAAGAAATTCTAGAACGCGTGGTTCAGATGAATTTTGACCGATCTCAACTTATTGATTCGTTGCTTAGCCGCGTGCAGAATAAGGTAATGCTATTCAGTAAGACAAATTATTTCTTTGGTTTTGTGTAACATTAATCTAAAGCTTTGATAAGATTTAGAGGAGTGGTAAAAGTATTGTATAGCACGTGCAAGCTCGAATTAATTTCTCCTAGCATTCTGTTTTTTTTGGTGGTATCTTCTGCTGATTCCTCAACTGAGCTCATCTTTTTTGCAGGCGACGGTGGCATACTATTTGATGCTGGACAACCGTCGGCGGCTATCGAATGGATATCTTGGCTCTGAGTTTGATGAAGCTAAGGTTAGTGTCTTGCTGTACTGATCAGCTTGTCATGTTTCTGGCAGCGATGAACCCCTACGTGCCCAAACATAGTCCTAATAGTGCCAATATTATTGCAAAATACACCAATAGAAAGAAGAAATCTTAATCTACCTTTTGAATGATGGAAATGTGTTTTGAAAGTTACATGAAGTTCATGGCATTGGTATGTGATTGGCAAAATTTCTTTTCAGTTTCTTTATTTGTGTTAGAAGCATCATCTTATACTACGGTATCATATGATGCAGGAGCTTTTAAATCCAATGTCCCCAATGTCCCCGATGGTGGATGCATATGGTGGGCGCTATCAGAGTACTTTAACTCACACACCTTCCATGGACCGAAGAGGAGCTTCTCCCTCTGTTCTACAACAGAGGGTTGTCGCTGAGAGGAAATGGGTTCTAGGTGTCCAGGTAAGTCTGAATTCTTGTCTAGACCTTCCGTATGTTGATGGACCCTACCTGCATGGAATGAATTTCTCGCTACTGAAATAATCAATGTATTGATATCTGATTATGTTTCCCCTTTTCTGTCGGTGTCACTCGTCCAGTACTTTGATACCTTTTCTTAGTATGCTATAGATCGGAAGTCTTGTAAATGGTGACAAGCTACGATGAATGTAGTATTCAGTTTGATTATGTATACTGATTGACTTATCACTTTCCATTCGGTACTCAAAATGTTGGTCAGCCTTCTTCATTGGAAGAAGATTCTCGATGATTCACGATGGTTCATTATAGACACTTGATGATGACGTTTGCAGTTACGATCACATCCCAAAGAGATAATTTCTGAAGTGATGAAGACACTCCGTGATTTGGACATCAACTGGAAGAAAACAGGTGCTTATAATTTGAAATGCCGGTGGGTTGCACCGAACCAAAGTTCGATTGACAAAGCCTCAGCAAATCACGACTCCCCAATGGCTGGATCTGTTCCTAGAGTTTCTTCTGGCCACTGGTCAGCAGAGCAGCATGGAGTGCCTGGTTCAGTGACTCCTGGAAACAAAGACAACGAGTCTGGTGTTGAGAGCAATGTTCTCAAGTTCGAGTTGCAGGTATGTATTTTAACCTCTGAGGGTACATCCGCACCAGGGATGAAGAAAAGGGTGATAATATATTTTAGCCTTGTGGGGTTACCTCATGTGAGGATAAAGGGTGATTATATTTTTTAACCATGTGGGGTTACCTTATGTGAGGATAAATATTCCTCTCGAGATTAAAAGTTAATTCACAGAAGGTAGAGAAATAGAATCCTCTAGTGGTAAGCAAGGAACAAAGCGATCCACCCTCCCTGTGGGGGTTTAAAATCCCTCTTTATCCCTTACAAAGCCTAATTATTATTTCGAAGATTATAATCCCATGGTTGTAAATTATAATCTTGAAGAGTTTTAGATATAATCCTGGAAGCCATGTTATGCTCCATATTGGATTAGGTTGAGGATTTGTCTCCTTGGTACAAATAGTACAAACAGTTCAGTTGAGTTTGAACTCTTAACCTCTTCTCTTGAATACTTCCTCCTTTGGTGTGAATGTTCCCGAAAGGACACAAGGTCCCTCCATTTGTCAAATTTTGCAAAGATTCATTATAAAACATAATCTAGAGGAAAATTATGGAATCAATGTATCAAAAAAAGTTGGTTTGGAATATAAACTGTATATGCAGGATTAAATATACCAAGGCAATCACCAATATAATATTTGAAAGCTGAATACTTTCATTCTTTCTAAGTTTGATTTCCAACATACTGTTGATCATTTTTTAGTGCAAATTTTTGAAATGGATTTTGGGATTATGTGAAAGTTCTGTCAAAAGGACGCTCTTGAGAGCTCTTTCTTGTGTTTACACTTAAAAATTTCTTGTATGTTGCTGAACATGAATAGCCATGTTTCGTTTTACTTGGTTTTATAGCCTATGAAATAGTCTTTTCAGATTAGACTGTTTCCCCCTTTATGACAGGGAGGCGTCCTTATGATTAGTGTCACCATATGGAGACCTGTCCATGGATCATTGGGGAGATTCTTTTTATGATATGTAATGTTCCTGAAACAATCTCATTTTACTGAAAACCTAGTTATAACATAAACCACTGAAGTACCAATTTCTGCTTGTTGTGTATGACTGCAGCTGTTCAAGATGCGAGAGGAGAAGTATTTGTTGGACATGCAAAGAATCGAAGGTCCCACTCATCTCTTTCTAGATTTGTGTGCAGCCTTTCTTGCGGACCTACGAGTGGTTTGACGCCTGGAGCCGCCACTGCGACGTTTTGATTTGCTGTCCCGTGGGATGTGCAAATGGCAGAGGCAATTATTCTGGCATTCTTATTAATGTCGAGCTGCCTGCCGTAAGGCCAAGGTTCTCCGAGTCCACAAAACCTTTGTATTATGGAAGCGACCTGCGGAACTCGTTTTTATGAATAGTTATTTTGGGATGGAAGCTCAAATAGGGGCCCAGAAGCGAGCAAAGCTTTCGTGTCTCTGAACTTTTGAACTCACCCGAAGCACAACATCAGGTTGGACCAATTAAAAGAAGAAGACTTAGTTCTCCATTAGGGCCTGTGTCTTCCTGCAGCTCGGTAGTGGGAGTACCCACTTCATATCCATCAGCCCTCGTGGGAGCCCGTTGCAGCGAGACAACATTATTCTTAACAGTCTCCGCCTTGTTGCCCATGAGTTTCTGCTTTTCAACAAGGCAAGGTTTTGTTCGGTGACACTTTTCTGGTCCCGCGTGACTAAAGGTGTGCATTTTCTTTCGTTCTGTGGCGTGATTTATTCTTTCCACTGATCATCAACTGCTGGTTTACTGCTGCATTGTTTTGATGGGTTAATGCTGAGTTGGCTTTGTTTGTTCGTAATCTCAGTGTTTTTATGTAGCATCCTTCTAGGACTTTTGCACGTTTTGACTTTAATTACATCTAAAAGACGTTAAAAAGGTGCTATGATTCATAATCGGTGTGGATTGGGGAACTCCTTGAGAAAGGAAGTAATCGTTCAAAGAGTTGACCGATGTTCGTTGATAAAGTAACAATCGTAATTAGAAAGGGTTTTTTACCTGTTGTCAAATGATCATAAGTATTCAAATAAAAATTTGGAGAGATTTTGTTAATTTTGTGGACTTTTCAGTCTTGACTAAGAGAAATCATATTAGGTCATGGCACTTTTATACTGCCAGGTACCTTAATTATAGGAGTTGTTCCTTCAATGTGCCTGAACAAAATTTTCATGATGTGGTACACATGGAAGATTATTAAAATGCTTATATTGATGATTTAAGGTGCTTCAACTATAGGTGCATCTTTGAATTTTCTTCAAAGTGACACTTTTATTATTCTCCAAAGGCTCTATTATTTTACTAATACTAGTGTGCTTTGTATCGATGCCAGTCATTGGGATGTCTAAAACCCTCCTCAATTTCCTTAAAATAAAAAGGTAAAAATTATTATTTTTAAACCAAAAATAATTCAATAATTCATAACTTTCACATTTTAAGCCCTAATCCCATAGAACAAAGCCTGTGCACCCCTCCTTGTTGAGGGCTTTCCAATGGGGGACACATGGTCTAGGAGATTTCAACCCAGCAAACAAAAAAAACAAGCAAATAGCTTCACTTAAGGTATGGATGTCATGTTAGAAGCAAAGTTAGAAGACATCTTATAAGAAATAAATATGTATTTAGGTGATACAAGTAGAACCTATCTTAGTGTACAGTGTTGGAACTATACACTAAGAGAGGTTCATGCATTTAGAGAAGACATAGGGCCCCTTGTCTTTTTATCTTGAAGCATGTGTCACATGTCTTTTCATCTTGAATCATGGGCATAGGCCACCTATTGTTTACAAACTCTCTTAATGCATATTATACACCAAGGGAGGGTGCACTAAGAGAGGTTCTACATGTATTGGTAACACTTCAAACAACCTTTGCTTGTCAAAATTTAGAAGTGGATGGGTGGAAAATTCATGTACTTTATCTTCTAATAGTGATGAATGGTTTAGGTATTTTGTCTTCTAATATAGATAGAACCTCTCTTAGTGCATAGTACCAAGACTATGGACTAAGAGAGGTTTATGCATTTGCAAAGAGGTCAAACCACACTGAAAAGTACCATTGGGATTATTTTTGTAGGACAAGACTTGAGTCCTTTTCAAAACTTTTGAAGCTCTTAATTACTTCAATGTTTTCATTTTTTAATACATTTATAAATGAACAGTATTGCAATGTATCATTTTAATAAGTTGGAAAAAAAAAATTTTAGAAAAAATTCTCACAAGCATGTAAATCACCACCTATAAGGCTAAATTTAGTGTCTATAGTACTAAATAGCACTTTAATAGGATATTTTAATCCAAATTTTTTATCCTTGTTGAATGTACAACTATTAAGAAGGATTTTTAGTAATAAAATCTTATACAAAAAATAGTATAGTTTTTTAATTCATTAATTGAGTTTTGACAAATTCTTGATTTATTTTTTAAAAAAATACAAAAATTCAATTCCAAAAATAGATTATATAGGGACCTTGATGTCAATAATATATACATTTTTTGTTCTAACACAATCATCATTTGGAATATTTTTAATACTAAAAAGGATGTTCACAAGTTTTTACTTCTGAATATTATAGAAAATGGAAAAATAATCAAATTGTAGAAAAAGAGTATTTTTATACTCTATTATATGATTATATATATACATATTTTTTTTTGATTCAATCACATTATTATTCATTAGAAATTAGACCCCTTTTCTAACATCGAATAAGACGTGTGGGTCCTAAAGAATCATCCACAAAATCGTATGGTGAAGGAAGTGGGCTCTATTATAATTTTTATTTTATAATCTCCGGGCCTAGTCCTAAAGTTATTACCAAGTCTGAAATGGGCACATGGGCCAAATCCCAAACTCTGGTGAATAGTTGTTCAATTACGACTAAATATCAATCAATTTAATGTGATTTTTATTCTTTATTTATTCTTTTTTTTTAAATTGATAAGGTGAAGAGTGTTGAGATATTGCTGTTGGAGGGAATAGTGAGCAAGGCTTTTTTTTCATTTGTTATGAAGTGCCTAAGTAAGTGGTGAAATAAAATTTTATAGTGGTGCTCCAAATTTCAACATTCGTCCACATATTGAATAGAAAATATCACATTAGCACATATCACATGTACATAATTCTATTTTCATCCACAATCTAGCAATTTCATCCAACATTTTTTTTAATTTGAAGTTTTCTGGTGAAAAACTTCATGGATTTTGCCATTTTTAAGCCAAATTATTTTTTTCTGGTACCATGAAGTCAAAATAAATCCCTTGTTGTGAGTGTCCGGAGATTCAAGGAAATCATTGTTGTTCTTGGAAATGTTATGAATTTGCGACCTTGTTTTGATTGGCATCGCCAGGGTCATCGTCATTTTGTAATTTTCTCTAGAATCTTTCTTAGCTCTACTTTTCCTAAATGATTGATTGTTGGAGTTGAGTTAGTGGTCGTTACTAGGATACATGAAGAATCCACCAACCCATCTCGTAGTTCTGTACAACTTCCAACTCATTAAGTTAATGCTAGATTCTCACTAATTTTAGGTGAGGACAAAAAGGAGAAAACTAAAATGTTACCTTCAGCTTTGAAATGATACTCCTTTTCCCCACCATTTTTTGTGTGGTTCAGAAGATTAT
Source organism: Straminergon stramineum (assembly GCA_963920665.1). Taxonomy (NCBI): domain Eukaryota; kingdom Viridiplantae; phylum Streptophyta; class Bryopsida; order Hypnales; family Calliergonaceae; genus Straminergon; species Straminergon stramineum. Next base: position 16,223,476 of record OY987269.1, on the reverse strand, counting down.
ATCCTAGTTTGCTTGAGGCTTAGGTGTAGTACCAACTTGGTAATTCCCTTCTACATGACTTGTCATGTGCGGGTTTTTTTCTAACCCCATAATTGTAGTTTTTTTATGTCCACTATTCTAGAAATGATACTTCCTGATAGCTTTTCTTATTTTGGTGAATTCTATGAGTTATGATCTTTTAAATTTTCTAGTTGTCTTTGGGCCCGGTTTGATTCATAAGTTTTCCCTTGTTGAGTAGCATTGGTCGACATTTTCAGTTAATGCTTTATTGTTGCCGTATCTAATGATTTTTGGTGATTGTGACTGAACCTTGCTACGGCATCTTTTAGCAATCCATTACCTTCAGTTGCTTCCATCTTCCTTGCTCTGAACTCTATATTCACCTCTAGCTATGCTTTGAATAAGTATAATTTGATCACACGAGTGTCATACCAAAATGGTGTTGGTCCTGCCAATTCGAGAGCATCTTCTTCTCAGAAGAAAAGCCATAGCCCCGTGCCTTGCAATGGCCACTTCAGAAATGCTGCGTAGGTGGGGCCAAGAGTGCCACGATGGGAAAAACTCGACCTACTCCCGCCAATCCTGATAGCAAGCCAACACATTCTCTAACAAAGGAATTGCCACCAAGTAGATTAGCCTCATTGCATGAGAGCCTTGAGTTCAGTATTGTGCTCTCACATTGTTGTGAATTTTCCAGTTTTTCCCTCTAAACTCGGTCAATTGTAGATTTTAGTTTCATACACTTGCTAAAGTTACTCAAACCTGCCATTCAATAAAATATCCCCATCAGGATGTTCTTATTTCCTTTAGGTCATCAATTGGGCAAGCACATTAACATCTAACAACCACATACTTCTAAACAACAAAGCCAGAACTTGCAGACAAAAAATTCCTCACTTGCTTGCAAGATTCCTCGCCACAAAGCATGGATGCATGTTTAGAAGCAAACATCATAGCATGGCATACGGATATGATTTCAAGATTTTCGGGAGTGATGTCCACCTTTGCATTAAAAATTGCTCCAAAGTTAGTTCATAGCTTCATCAAATATTATCTAAAATCAATCATTGTAGAGGACCATTGCATCAAAAGTAGAAGGATCTTATCATGTCTCTAAACCCCTAAATGGACCGAGAGCCTTGAAATTGGGGCTTGCTTTTGTTTTTGAAGCATTTCAATAGGCTCCATGAAGCCTTAGTTTTTGTCCAGGTTTAATTAATTTTTGACCAATACACAAAATGCTCTTTATTAGCTTTAGTAATATAAAAATTGGCCGCATCTCAATTGTATTTTCTATAATATGATTGATCATTGTGGTCATTTTCAGACTAGATAAGTCTTTGGTCTATGAAAGGATAACATGTATTCTAATTTATCTTGTTATTATTTCAGACATGAATGAGATAAATCAGATCACATGCAATTAGGTTGAGTGAGGGATATAAGAAACTAAGGCAGGCCCATTTTGGCAATCATACAACCGAAAAACTCACCAAACCTTATAGAAATGCAACTGTGAGGTCTAAATTGTGCTCACGCTGCATCCATTGAATAGCTATGCCTACTCCTTAGATCTACCTGAACGCAAATAGACACTAGGAGGTGAGCACTAGGATTGTATCCATAAACTTCAAGTTTTAAAAATCACCAAGGGATTGAAAATTACAATTAAACAAAAAAACGATCAACACTAAGTATATCTAGTAAAGCATCACGGGAGTTGTTCTCTTCAAAGAACCCAATTTTTAGGTCTGAAAGCTAACCCTGAAAAGACCATCAAGACTATCAAAACAGAAGGATAGGAAACGCAAGGGCAATTTTGGATATCAAAGAGTTGCGTGGGAGCCTAAAGCTACCCGGTACTTGTCTGCGAAGATCAGCACAACAAGGGAGTGAATTGTTTTTGTCTTCTTGCCGCCCACATCCGAAATTGTGGAATTTCAGATGATATACAATTGTTTTAATTTTTGCTAATGGATGCTACAAAATTTGAATGTGTTTATGTTAAGCCTATAGACATATCTGATGAAGGATTGGTAAGTTGGAGAATATTTATTGCAAGGTCAGTTTCAGACAGTGCAAAAGTACAAACTCCCATTCGTTAATAGGCAGAAAATTTCCATCTCGGATTCTAAGGTAGAATCAACTACAATAATAAAACATACGATATTCAATATCTAATCATGCCACAAAGATGTTATTATTCATGACGTTACCCTCCCGCAGAACTCGTAGAAATACTTGGAGTGTTGGTGGACCTCCATCTTTTTGATTTGCTTCCTCAAAATGGCACCATATAAGGTATCTAAAAGACCCCAAAATTGAACATTATCACTCAAGTGCATTTGGTGTAGGAGGTTACTGATATAAAACTTTTGCAGGACATGTATGTATACAACAGTCAAGTTCATCCAAGGAAAAACACTGAATTACTAATATCAAAAATAGAGTGATATCAAAAACTAAAAACCAGTATACAACTAATCAATTACAAATGAAGAAAGAAGGATTGGACAATGCATACCGTATTTGTTGACGTTTTCGGCTTTCTTCATCATCTAGCAGTTTGAGCTTTCCCTTCGTAGCCTACACGAAAACATGGAAATTACGTGAGCAATTGCAAATTCTAGCAAAAACTACCCACCATCCTCAAAATTGTCAAACTCAATTCTCTCACACATGGAGTATGGAATATGAAATTCTCATAGTAGGAAGCATTTAATCCCTAAACCTTACCCTTTCTTTTTTCACCACTTCTTGGAGCTCAATCTCCTTGAGCGCCCGAGTAAGCTTCCAAAGCAACGAGCTCCTACTCTTCAAAAGACTGACCAGGCGTTGGGAATCCCAAGGTTTGTCTCCACTTTCGACCTCCCCTTCTGACCTAACTTCGCCTTCTAACCATGCCATGTTAACCTCATCCTTCAAACATTTTTCTAAAAAGAACGTCTGGGCATCATTTAACTTCCACCTCTCCCAAAGAAACGCCACCCTCTCCCAACTTCCTGCATAGTGTCACAAAGTCACTCTTACTCTAATCCAACCAGAAGCTTTCTAGAAGCCTTCTGAACCAAACAATGAAGGAGTTTGGTAACCCCCCAAAAAACACGAAATCGTACAGTTTATCATGAAACCCTAAACCAATAATACTTGAACATTTTCCTTCTAACCAAGATACAACTGGTGAAGGACCGTAAAACAAGTGGGATACTAGTAGCCAACTATGAATTACATTACAGGAAAAAGAAAACCTGCATTGTCACTCATATATCCAGAAAAATTCTACCACATCTGAAAGTTTCATTATTATTACCAAATTCACCAATAACAAAAGCGCCGTCTCTAAATGCAAAATATGAAGTAACCGTTCCAGCAGGGCACTATCTCAATTGGAAAAAAATAAACTTTGCGGTACCTTGCGAGGGAAACGATTGTTTGCAAAGCTTCAACATTTCCTTGGCATCTGCATTTGTCTTCTTCACAGGAAGCTCTTTCGCGACCACTTCCACATCGAATTCCTCCCTTGACTATAAGTTGTCTTCATCCCTACGTTCCCCGAGTTCCCAAACCGTGCGTTTCCAAGTGTGGCTCCAAAGTTCCCCCATTAGGGGAGCGTAAGCATCTCCTAATGGGGCCCATAAAAACTTGACAAATTGATATCTAAACTTCAATTAGAACTTTAGTAAAGAATTTTTGATATTTTGATGAATAAAAAAATATTAGGGAAAACATGACTTGAATTACTATTCATAAAGGACTAAATCATCTATAATTAATAGATTAGGTTCAAAAAACAATAGCTAAAAAGAAGTAACATTGCAAATTTCACTGTGTTTGACCCCTTTTTTGGTACCTTTGAGTATGATTTGACCCAAAGGTGCATTAATGGCGACTAACTAACTTGGCATCTAACTATACTACTTTGCAAAAAATAAATCCTTGAAATAGGGCCCTCCCACAAAACTCTCTATTGCATATTACGCACTAACAAAGTATGCAATAAGAGAGGTTCTACCTATAGTCATGAATGGTATATTTACTATCTTTATATAGATTGATTACTCACGTAATGATCATGAAAATCATCCTAAACTAATTTTGGTTCAAGGAATTTGTTTTGTACTTGAACAATTTTTAGTTGAAATTGAATATGACATGCTTTCATATGCTTCTTTTCTATAGAGTTATGTAGGTTTCATGATTCCATGGTGAAATAGCTAAACTAATACAAATATGTGGATAGGGGATGCAATTGGATATTGGAGGTGTTTGGGTATCCACAATTGGGTGATTTCATTTCAATTTGGAAAAAAGAAAAAAGAAAAAAATCACTCTTAACCACTTAAGAACAACAAATTCCCATAGGCAAGTTTAGGCAAGGGCATGCCAAGTAAACCTTCAACCTAATTTTTTGAAATTCTTAAAAAAGGTTCTCCTTTTGACTAGCTATTTGGAATTTTATTTTTGAAGTTGATGCCCAATTTTGCAAAAGTTATGGGGCTCAAAAATATTCAGGCAATTGGGAAGCAATTGATTGCTTTGACTAAGACTAGCAAAAGCTATCAATGTTGATAGGGGAGATAGGGGGACCAAAACTTAGAAGGAGGGGAAAGCATGAGGGCGGGGGTTAGAAAGCACTAACATTGGAGGCTAGATTCCAACAAGGCTAATAGAGTGCAAGTCTTGAACCCAAAGAGTTTAGACTATGGGGGCTTCAATGGGGTTTAGGAGTTGTCTTGGGCAAGGTTAAGGCCTTGTAGATGGAGGGGACTTCTGTATCTTTAATATCTACTCTTCATAGACATAGAGCCTTACTATGAGGCTAGCGATGCAAATAGACAACATTTTGCCAAAAATATTGTCAAAATTTAAATTTTGCTAATTCTATGACAAATCAAGACAAATTGATAGCAAAAAATTATAAGGAAACCATAATGGAGAGTTGAACTATAATCATGAGAAGAAAAATGTACAAATCTTATGATATAAAAAGTTTTAGTGAAGCTAAAATTACAGGCAAAATAGAATATTCCAAACCAAATTATATCAACAACTACGTATGACAACCTTCACACACTAATCATCAATGTAAAGCTCTAATTTGGATGCTCCTACACCTCAAAAAAGATTTCAATTCTTCAAGCATAGCACAAATTGGTAGCTCTAACATCTATGTCTTCTTCAATGGCTAGTCATCATCAATGCGAATCTCAAATTTGGAGGCTACTTTCTTCAAAAAAATTCTCCAATCTTGAACCATAGCACAAAATGGTGGCTCCAACACCTACATGGATCTTCAATGGCTACTCATTATCAATGCAATCTTCTTTCCATTTGTGACAATTGAAAAAAGTCTACTTCTACCAATGTCACTACATACAATGAAGACACTAGAAAATTAGTGCAATGGCAAACACTTGTAAAGCCAAAGTTGTGACATCTAGTGAGGAGTGTAGAAAATGGGTTAGGTAAATCTCTCATGTTGCTTGTAAGATGGAGCATTGAGGCGAGGATAATACTTTGGCAAGGAGAGGGGTGCACAAGGGAGTGCAAACTCTCATAGCTTTTTTACAACCTAACGCCCTCCATATACAATGGTTTCTTCATGGTACACAAGCTTGGCCCAAAGAACCTACATCCAACACATTTAGGCATCACTATTTTTATCACTATTAGGGTGCTAAGGGGGAGAGAGAGAGAGATATATAGTACTTGATATCCCAATACTAGACAGTTTCAGAGAATTTCCAAATTCATGATAGACAAGTTAGATATCACTACGATACTAGTGAAATCCATGTATTTGCATAACATCAACGTTCAAGAGAGAACAGGGTTGCTAAAGTGTGAGCGGTAAGCAACGAGCGGTGAGCAATGAGCGGTCGCATTTGAGCAATAAGCTTTTTTTTATTATATTTTTTAAATTTCATAATTACCATTAATTCTATACTTAGAAATGAAATTTTAGAAAAAAATAAAAATTTGGATGTAGGTCACTTATTTCATCCATTGCTTTGGATGGATGAAAATGATGGTAAATGAAAGTAGATGAAAGTTGTTGGATGAAAAAGATTCTATCCTAGAATTTTTATATTAAAAGAAATCAATGGCATCATAAAACATCTAATTTAAGGGCAGATAAGGCGCATTCATTTAATATCAACACAAGTGATGTAAATTGTTTGCATTGTAGTGCACACATACCAGCCTTTTGTAGGGGGTCTTAAGAACCTCTTCGGTTTCAAGGAGGCTTTTAGGGAGACAATAATCATAAGTATGAATGGCTTGAATTAGATTGGTAAAGTCCCAAACTCACATGCATTTTTCTTTGGATTGGCAAAGCCCTTCCAAACAATCATTCCAAACACTCCTACAAATTGATTGGCTAGTAAAATCATCTAACGTACCACATTTTCAAGGGGGCCCTAAAAGCTTACTTGATTCCAACGAGGCTCATTAGGAGACGATGATAAAGAGTAAGGATGGCCTAAACACCTCCTTGGTTTCGAGAAGACTCTTACAAGCACATATGGATCTATGAGCCTCCTCAATTCCAAAGAGGCTCTTAGTGAGTTACAAAAATTTGAACAATTTAGAAATTGAAGACTATGCTTTGTTAAATGGAAGGCTCAAAGATAGGAAAGAGAAAAAATTATAGTCCTTCATCCATCATTGGATTTAAAGATGCAACATTGCAAAAGTATAAGTAGGGAGCAACAAACATAAAGCATTGAGCAATGAGTGATGAGTGTTTTTAGAAAAACTTGTGGAAAATTTAAAACTTCTGAACACAAGAATGATGTTTATATTTGTGGTTCCGTGAAAAGATATGACTATGAATGAGTCTAAAGAGGATGAATGGGAATGAACGGATTTGAATGAGTTTTTTGTAGTTGACTTTGTTGGATGAAATAAATATATTGTTCATTGCATTACATGATGGATTACTATTGAATGGGACTAAAAACTTAGTTGTTTAAAATAAGAGGTGATGTCCAAGCACCTTAAATTGATGATAGATAGATTTTTGGAAACTAGGGACTTGTATTTACATGGCATTATAAAACCATTTCAAGGAAGGTATTGTTTCCAATCAAAATTTATAATTTCCTTCAGGCATTACTGAGGTCTACGGTTGATAAATTTATTCCTATGATAACACCAATGTTTAGGAGTTCTAATTACATTTTGCCATTAGATAGACTAACTCGTTGGTAGTGAAACTTGAAAGAAATAGATTCAATCCACACATATTCCAATTACTATCTATGAGCTAATAATATATAATTTTTTACATTGTGCATGGAACCTCAATCATATGCATTGACCCCTAAAGTCCTAAAGTCCCAAAGTCCTTGAGACTTAGGATAGGCTTGTGTGGCCTCAATTCTTATAATGGTTTTCTAAATTTTTTTGAAGATAGAAAATCACTTTAGCTTTCTAGAAATATAATTCTTATTTCAATCATTGCCTAGGAGCAAAAGTTATGTCACTCTAAGTCTAAAATGTAGTTCAAGGGGTAGCACCCAAAAAATCACAAAAAGTTGAATTTTTTTAATTTTTAATTTTTTTTTCTCAAAGATTATATTTTTGTATACATGGTAATCTTGGATTAATTCTATTTAAACTACTGTAAGTTGAGAAAATTATGGACAATCTTGTTTTTTATGGAATCAAAGCGTCTTCTAGAAAAAATAACTCATATAATTCATTTATGAAAAGTTGAAATAGAAATGAATTTTTTTTTTTTTTTTTTGATGAAAACAAGGCTTTGGGACCTTAGAGGTTAAGCCACCAATAAGAATGAATAAAATTTACTTCACATACAAATTTGGCATTCAAATAATCTTTTCCAAAGAATATAAAAAGATGAAGGATAGAATAATCTCTTCATAAAAAAAGCTATTTTTTGATAGAAGAAATAAAGATTAAAGGATCCTTGACTCCTTGAGGGTGTAGCGTATCGATGCAACCTAGTACTTCCTCTTGCTCTTTTGTACATGCCTTCAAATTTTTTTCCATACTTCTTCCTACATTTTTCTCATTTTTGATTGAGCTTTTATTGAAACATTTGTATCTTCCTCTTTGTCCTCATAAAAATCATGGACATTGGTTGATTAAATGATTACTAGTAGAAACATGGTCTACATAGACTAAGCTTAAAGACCTACACTTGGACTAATTTTTCATTAGTTGGAGATGAATGACTATTCATGGGGTGAAAACATTCCTAAATAAGAACAAGAGTAGTTGAAATACTAAGATGAAGCTTCAATACAAAATAAAGCAAGAATTTTGACTCTATTGCATTTAGTACTTAAAAAAGTACAGACTATGCTTAAATCAATATCCAAACTATATATGCTTTGCAAGTAGTGCTAGTAGCACCAACAAAGGGTCTCTAGGATCAGAGAGTACCTCCCTTGCACCTTAAGCCCTTCACAAAGAATTAAAAATTCTTCAAATGACACTCCAAATTCTTTTGAGGATAGGTCCCTTGGCACTAGGAATAGGTTCTTAGGCTCCAAAAGACCCTCCTATGATACTAGGAGCCTTTCAAAAAGAACCAAGCATCTTTCTAAGGACAACCAAAAGTTTTTTAAGAGATTCTTTAAGCAACAAGGGAGGTTCCCAAGCACGGCATCAAAAAACCTTAACAAAGAAAAACTAACACCAAAAAATTAAGAGAGAGTCCCTTTGGCACCAAAAAATTTCTCTTTTGATCCAAGAAGCCTTCCTTTGGCTCTTAAGGACCATCACAAAGATCTAAAAGTACTTTTAACGACATACCTAAAAAATTAAGGGAGATTTTCTTGGCATCACGGTAAGGTTTTTAAGATCCAACACATACTTCCACAGTACTAAAAGACTTTAACAAAAGAACAAAAGTCTCACAAATGACACCCCAAAAAATAAAAAGAGAATCTTTTGGCACCAAGACATGGCTCCTTACATTTGCAGAGCTTTTATTGCACCAAGAGTTTATTAAATGAAATACTAGAAAATAAGGTAGAGTTCATTGGCACCAAGAAATGACTCTTCTAATTCGAAGAGCCTTCTATAGCACCAAGGGCCTATCTAATGACATAACTAAAAAATTAGGGAGAGTCCCTTGGTACTAAAAAATGACTCCTCTAATCCAAGGACCCTTCTATGGAACCAAGAGTCTATCTAATGACATATCAAAAAAATTATGGAAAAGTCCTTTGGCACCAAAGAAGGGCTCCTCCAATAGTCCAATCCAATGAAGAACCTTTCTTGGGTTTCAAGAAGCCTTCGTTGGGTTCTCAAAAGCGATCTTTAGAAGAGCCTTTTGTACCAAAGAAAGCTCCTTGGATTTGAGAAGCCTCCATTGGGTTCCAAAGAGTCATCTTTGAAGAGCCCTTTGGCACTAAAGAAGGTCTCTTTGGATCCAAAGAGCCGTCCCTAAAATAAGTCCTTTAGTACCAACAAAGGGATCCTCGGATTCAAGGAGCTTTCTTTCAAGATCCCTTGGGCACTAAGGAAGGGCTCATTGGATTTGAGGAGCCTTCCTTGGGTTTAAAAAGCCTTACTTGGGTTTTTAAAGAGCCTTACTTGGGTTTTTAAAGAGCCTTACTTGAGAGAGCCTTTGGCACCAAAGAAGGGCTCCTCGGATTCCGAGGAGCCGTGTGCTAAATTTGAAAAAAAAAAAAAAAAAAAAAAAAATTGAAAAAAAAATTTGAAAAAAAAAAATTTTGAAAACCAAATTCGCTCCTCGAATTCGAGGAGCCTTATCTTGGCACTAAAGAAGGGCTCCTCAGAATCTAAGAAGCCTTGTGCTGAATTAGGAAAAAAAAATTGAAAAAAAAAAATTGAAACCAAATTCGCTCCTCGAATTCGAAGAGCCATCTGAACTACATTATTTTATTTTTTTTGAATTTTATTTTTCAAAAAATATAGTTTTGAAATTTTGAAATTTCAAATTGTGGTTTAAATAACCCTCCAATTTAATAGAGGGAGGGTCTCTACCTTTGATTTAAAGAACTTAAACATCAATCCTTATCTTAAACAACTAAATTTGTAGTCCCATTCAATAATTATTCATCAATCATCATCCAATGCACTAAACAATATATGTATTTCATCCAACAATGTTAACTATACAAAATTCATTTAAATCCATTCATTGCCATTCATCCTCTTTAGACTTAGTTATTTGCATAAGTGTTTACCCTAAACCACAATTATAGGCATCTCATGGTAGAAATTTTAAAAATTTCACAATATTTTTTAAAAACGGTCACTGCTCAACGCTCATACTTTAGTAACCCTGAGCACCAAAGAAGGGCTCCTCGGATTCGAAGAGCCTTCTTTGGGTTACAAGGAGCTTTCCTTGAGAGAACCCTTCAGCACCAAGGAAGGGCTCCTCGGAATCGAGGAGCCTTCCTTGCATTCCGAGGAACCTTCATTGCATTCCGAGGAGCCTTTCTTAGGAGAGTCCTTTGGCACCAAGGAAAGGCTCCTCGGATTCGAGAAGCCTTCTTTGGGTTACAAGGAGCTTTCCTTGAGAGAGCCCTTTGGCACCAAAGAAGGGCTCCTTGAATCTGAGGAGCCTTCCTTGCAATGCGAAGAGCCTTCATTGCAGTCTAAGGAGCCTTCCTTGACAGAGCCTTTTGGCACCAAGGAAGGGCTCTTTGGATTCGAGGAGCCTTCTTTATGAGATCTCTTTGGCATCAAAGAAGGGCTCCTCGAATCCAAAGAGGCTTCTTTTGGAGAGCCCTTTGGTACTAAATAAGGACTCCTCGAATTTGAGGAGCCTTCTTTGTTTGAGAAGCCTTCATTGGGTTTTGAAAAGCCATTTTCAGAATACCACTTTGGCAACAAGGAAGGCTCTTTGGATTCAAAGAGCCTTCTTTTGGAGAGCCCTTTTGCAACAAAGAAGGGTTATTGGGATTTGATGAGCCTTCCTCAAGTTTTGAGAAACCTTGTTTTAGAGAGCCCTTTGGTACCAAGAAATAGCTCCTCAGATTCAAGGAGCCTTCCTTAGGCAAGCCCTTTGTCACCAAGGAAAGGCTTCCTTGTGTTCCAAGGAGTGGCCTTTCTTGGGTTTCAAGAGGGCTCTTCAGATTTGAAGAGCCTTTGTTGGGTTCCAATGAGCCTTCTATAGCACTAAGAGTCTATCTAATGACATACCAAAAAAATTAAGGGAGAGACTCTTGCAACTAGAAAATGGTTTCTTGGATATGAGGAGCCTTGTGTAGTACTTAAAGAATATCTAATGACATACTAGAGAAAATTATGAGAAAGCCTTTTGCCCCAAGGATGGGCTTCTCAAAGCCGAAGAACCTTCCATGGACTCTGACGAGCCTTCCCTTAACTTGGAGGGACCATCACCATGAATTAAAGATCTTCAAATAATCCCCCCATGAATTGAGAGGTATCCTTGGCACCACGAAATGGCTCCTTGCATTCAAAAAGTTGCAAGGTAAATTTTTATTATTGTTTTCATATTTTTTTGAAAAGAAATTTGAATTTAAAAAAAAATCATAATTCTAATAATCCCCCAAATTAATAGAAAGAAGGTCCTTCAGCACCAATAAATGGAGCCATCTACGGAATAAAAAAATAATGGAAAAAGAATATTTTGAATTTTTTTTAAATAAATGTTCAAATACCTTCCCAAATGAATAGATGGAGGGTCCTTTGGCTTCAAGTATTGGCTCAGTCCTTGGATCTTAGGAAGAAAAAATATTTTTCTTTAATTTTAGAAACTGGTAGTTTTGGACTTTTTCTCTTCCAAACACCCTCTCTCCTTTAGGAATTAAATTAAACCCATTTCCACTAGATTTTCTTTCGTTAGTCAAATATTTGCAATTCTACAACAAAACTTGGAAAAAAATAGAACCTAATTCAATGGAAGTTCCAAAAAAGATACTAGAGATTATTTCTCTATAATTGCTTGAAGGTGTCCCAAAGTTCCTAGGTCCCTGAAGTGTCTTTCAAGACCAAAAGACTTTTGCCAAAATATTGGCACTATTCATAATAATTTAAAATTCCATAATATCCAACCCAAGAGCAAATTCCCATTATTTTCTATTCATTGATTTACAAAGTGTTTGGAATTGTTTTCTAAGTTTTGGAGGGACTTTTGATAAGAATTTTTATTGACATGTTTTTTTTAGTTGGTCTTGTATTATTTAAATTAAAATGAAGAATAAATAATTGTTATTAACCCTTAAAGTCCCAAGACCATTTTTCTATCAAAAAACAATCGAAATTGCCATTAGTACTACATTCATCCAAGAATTTAAAATTTATGTTTTTAAGAATCTAATCCTAGGATCTTGCACTACACTTATTTCCAATCATATGGTAAAATTTTTCTGATGTTTGACCATATAGATTGAAAGATATTTGCATTCAAAGTGGAATTCTTTTTCAAGATGCTCTAATTGCCAACAAAACAAGAAGCTCTATACCTTTTACACCCTTATCCAAATGCAATGAATCATAGCCTCCCATTTAGACAAAAGTTTAATCTATGAGAGAAAAATATTAAAAATTTATTTAGATTTTTTGTGGATTTTTTTTGTTGCTTGGTCTCCCCTATTTTCACTATTTTGAAGTTATTGTGGTACAATTGTTGCTCCTAGGTACCAATTGAAATGAAAATCATATTCCTAGACATAATATAAGTTTTTCTACCTTACAAGAAAGTTTCAAAAAGTTTTGCTTGAAATTGAGCTCATAAAAAACCTACCTGAAATCTATTTTGTCCCTTGTAAGAACAATAGGACTTTATAGGTTAAAGAACAATACAATGAACAAAGTGTCTTATTTATAGTAAGTGTACATTTGGTAGTAAGGTTTGTGCATTCAACTTCCAAGATAGTCATAAAAATGGATAGAGAGAACCATAGGATTATAGGACACGTATTGCAATGAGTAAATAAGGCCTTCCCTAGATGGATGATGAATGCATGACATGGATGAAATTCATTTGTACATCATTTCTATGGCAATACCTTTTTGTTGTAGGAGAGGCTAGGCTATCATTCTTGGCCCAATCTACAACATTTGAATGCTAAATCAACCAATTTAAATTAAAAAAAATAAAAAATAAAAATTTCAACAATAAATTCATTTTTTTGAATTCTACTTGAATAATTTCTATTTCAATAATATAGAAATTACTATTTTGGGGTCTAACATCATAATTTATGACTTTGATATGTTTCTTTCTAGTAAAAAACTCTTATTTTCTGAATGATCGCTCAAATTTAAATGCTAGTTGCTCAATGCTCATTGCTTGTTGGCTTGTTGCTCCCTGCTCACACTCTAGTGTTGTTGTCCAAGGATGTACATATTATCAGGATAATTAACAAACCGATATCTTCAATGAAGCAAAAGTCATATTCCAAAGAGGTTTATGAAGAGGTTGTGAAATAAAAGTTGAATCCAATGTGTGGAAAGAAGCCTCCTCACTATTGGAGAGGCTCATGAAGAGGTGGTGAAAAAATAAATATTTGGTGTTTAAAGTCAATGTTTCTAGATGAAAGATTTTGAAATTACAAAAAGAAATTCATGAACTACTATAAATTGTTTGTTACATTTCTCTAGATGAACCTGAATGGTATTCTTCTATTCCAAAGAACTTTAAACCGCAACCAAATTGCAATGTAGGATTAGTTGTTACATTTAAAATGAACCATGAAGGTGCTATTTGGTTTTGAGGAGCACTAAACTAGACTCAAAATAGTTAATAGATTTTGTGGTCAACAATGCAAATCTCAAGGATTTTTGTAAATTTTTATTTTTGGAAAAAAAAATTAAAAAATTACACTCCATTTTCTAGTCTAATATGTGCTATAATGTGCAAATGAAGCCTTTCTTGGATGGATGATGAATGGTTGACATGGATGAATGGATGTCCCTTCATGTAACATTTCATTGCAATATTGATTATTTTAAATAAAAAATTTGTAGAATTCTTTAGTAATTTATTCTATTTTTGGTTTCTGACATTACTATTTTTAGATCTAACAATAATATTTATTACTCTGACATGTCTATTTTTAGTAAAAATCCTTGTAGTGAGCATTCAAATCTAATTGCTCATTGCTCAACGCTCATTGCTCGTTGCTCCCCGCTCACACTCTAGCACCGTTGAAGAGAGAATCATGTTATTAGAAGAGTTACATGAACATCATAGGATTTTGAAAGCATGCATTGGTGTCACGTAGCACCATCCCAATTTGAACTCTATGTCCTTCATAGTCCAAACCCCACCAAAAAGGAAGGTGTTGCTCTATGTGAGCGACTTCACAACAACCAGCGTAGGAAAAGTGATATTCTTCAAGTAACAGTGCCAGAAATTTGAGTCAATTGATAGGGAAGTGAAATCAGATTTCGCAAAAGTATATTTAATTGCTAGAGTCATGTGACTACTGAGAAACTTATACCATCAATGAAATTTATCAATAATACAAAGAATGTAAGATTGCTAGTAGTTCCAAATCACGCAACTCAAGAAACATTAATGCATCCATGATCTACTAACAAAGTAGTAGATTAGGGTTTTTTTGAAAATAGAAAAAGTGGTGAACCCGTAGTCTGTTTTTTTCCGGAAGTTGGAGGAAAAGCTCCCCACCTACGTCCATACAAACAAACAAACAAATTGTGTCTTAGTTTATGCGCATGAGGTGTCTTCAAAGCTTTCCTAGTTGTTATCCCTTACAACATCTTCCAATAAAAAAACACAAAGCAGGTTAAGCATGAACATTGACATAATGTAAAGAAAGTCTCATGCAAGTGAAAAAACTCTCTTCAATAAGGAAACCTCTTCCTTGGGGTTTTCCAGAGGAGCTCCACGTTGTGTTGAAGCCATTGCTTAGAATGCACTTCTTGCCAACTCCCACTCACTATTCAACAAGTGATACTACAATTATAGTGGACAAACTATTAGCTATGAACATGTCAATGTAGAAGAATGCATCTACAGAATCCGTTTTGGAATTGCATAGTCTTTTGGGGGTTCTTGCTGACCCTAAGTGATCGTCTGATCACACATGTGAGGGCCGTCCGTTTGTCCTACATGTATTGGTAGGATTGGGGGGTGTAGTGGGGTGTAACTTGGCAAAGCATATAATATGATGAGTATGTGTACTGAACTAGTACTTACAATGTTATGGTACTAAACCCTTCAATAGTACTGAAGCCCACTATATCCACTACTACATGTAGTGTGTGTGAGGTCGTGAGGGTATTGTTTGTTAAGATAAAGTAATGTTTACTATAGTTTGTGCAAAACATGCTTATGTACGTCACAACTTGGGAGGTTACCATATGTGCTTTCTAAAGAAAGCTTAACACAAATATTTTTTGACCCAGTCATAATGGGCAAAATTGTATAAGAGAGAGAGAGAGAGAGAGAGGAGGCCTATTGACAAGGGAGTTCTTGAAACTATCAAATACTTTTAGACAGAAGACATCACCAACAAGAGATGCCAATGAGGATACACGCACCAAAGTAGAAGGAAAAAAGATTAAGTCATCCATTGCAATTCTTCTTTGAACAATTTCATTTTTTTTGCCATCTTGCAAAAAATCATTGGTATAGTGAATGCTATTCACATGGAAGAGTTCTTGACACAATATAGATTTATTCTTTAAGCAAATAGAATCACTATATATAGAATTTTTCTTTGAACTATTTCTTTCACCAAGCAATTCTTCTTCAAGAAATTTTGATTGACTATGCACATTGAATTGAAGTCTAGTTGATCACTTCATTTTTAGAGACCTAATCTCTTGCCATTTTCTATTGTACCAATTACCAAACAACTATGAAAGAAGGGAAGTTTTTCCAAGTCACCAAAGAATTGCTTCAATTTTGTAGTAAAAAAAAATACCTCTTGGCTCCATGACAAAGCTCCCACTTATAGACTATCCATGCTACCCCAAGCAACAAATTGTCTCCATCATGAATAGCATGGGCACAATCTCTTCCATCTCCATAGTCATCCACAACCAATTCTTGCATCGTAGCCTTTCTAGATGAGCCATTAATACTATTGAGTCTCAAAATCTTCCTAATAACAACCAAGACTACTTAAACAATCAAAAGTTTGAGATTGTAGGTCGAAAGTCAAGCTATGAAGAAATTTTAGAAGACACTTTTGATGAAGAGAATTGTGGGGGAGAAGATGCTCTTAGTCTAGAAGAATTATAGCAGCCTTCAGAATTACTACATACTATGGATACACACATCAATTTCAAAAAATTGCAAGTATACTAAGGAACAGGAATTGGAGGTTGAAGCAAAGCAAGTGCCTTTGGTGTCCAGATGGACTCCCTATTGTAGCAATAGTTGGAGGAGAAAGAGCCTTGTACAACCTTGAGGTGTAGCATGAGAGTAGAAATTGGGAGTCCTACAATCATGGCCACAAGGCCTAGCTAGCTTTCAATGGGGACCGGCCTAGAAGGTTGGGAGAGTGGATGGATGTTGATTAGACTAGTGAATGAGCTTTGGGTTTGAAAACAAAGGCATACTTTGGGGGCTTGAATTAAGAGCCTTTAGTTTGGGGGGACTTCTTGCTAGGGCAATTTAGAATTGTGTAGCTAGGGTGGATAGGGAGCAAGTTGTTGGGGTCATAGGAGGATTATAGGCAATTGGGATTAATGATTCCCAGCATGATCATGGATTTGGAAGATGTTATGGAGATGGAGGAACTAATTTACAAAAGAAAGGACATAGTTTTGGATTAGTTGTAGGAGAAACACAAATCATGGTCCAAGTTTGGAAGCCCTTTGTTTTCTTGTACTAGAACAATAGAAAATAATATGAAAAAAAATTGGAGTCACCAAATATTGTGCATTATCTTGTGGAGGATGAAATTGGTTATAAAGTGGGTGGTATCTAGAGAAGGTTTGGAAAAAGCTCTCCATTTAATCGATGGTGATGAGTACTTCCTTTGTAACTCTTTTGATTGTCCACTTAATCCCTAAATGTATTTGACTATGTTTCTACCAAAATTGCTCCAAAATTGCCATTTTTAGTACAAATACCAAATTTTAGAATAAATACATTTTTGGACAAATGTAATTGTAGGATCTTATAGTACGCTGGTTTGGTAAGACATGGAAAAAATTTCAGAATTTTCCACCATTTGGATTGCAAGATATTAGCATTTGAAGTGACAAAAAGCCTTTTGGGGGCCTTGCAAAAACTTGAGCAACTGCACTTCACAAGGTCATATCATTATGAAAAAATGTCCAAAATGGTTGTAATTCTTTGGATTCATTCTTCAAGTCATGTTGGATACGTTCTTGAAAAATATTAGATCATTTGGAATTGTACAACATATAGGAAAAAAATTAGTAAGTAGAAAGAAGTAGAGAATGATTCAAAATACTAAATTGTTAATAATTTCTTTATGGAATTGAAAAATACCAATCCCAATGGTGATAATGTTGTAATAAACAATATACACCTGAATATTTTATTTTTTTCTAAAAATATTGAAAATTGAGTTAAATAAAAATCTTTAAAATTTATTTTAGAGTAGAGATTCCATTACTACCCACAAACTACCCACAACTAAAATTCTTCATAATTTCCATCTCTTAAATCAAAATGGAATGAGTCAAAGCTTTTCAAGTACATATAAATCTTGGAAAATCAATTAAAAAATTTTATTTTAAAAAAAATGATTAATAAAGAAGTTTTTTTCGCTGCCCGGGTTGCCTGCCAAGCAATGAATACTACATATGATACAATAACTTTTTAACCATGTATTTAGAAGTTATGAAAATTGTTGGGCCTTAAAGCTATTTCTCAGGCACATGTTCTATGAAAATTTCAAAGAAAAAAAAGAAAAATTCTTTGCAGTGAGGTGCCCCAAATCGCTATGTTGCCAAAAAACATCGTTTGGTCCTTTAGGAGTTAAGCATTGACAATGCATGAGGGTTTCCACCGGGCTCCCTATGTTGGATAGTAGAAGTGAAGATTCCAAATTGGATTATAAAAATTTGGAGGGATATGATGATGGTTGGCTTGGTTCATGATGACAATGGAGATATGAATTGCATAAAGCATTTGTATAGGGATACCACTTGGAGCAAAAATTCTATATTTTATGACTTAGAGCTAGTAGAATTTAGTAGTCTATGTAGGCCTAATTTCTTTTGGAACATTCTCTTGACAATGATGATTTTACGTGGGATATTTTGGATCCTTTCTATTATTGTGAGATATCTATACTTGAAATTTGTTTGTTTGTTTTGATATGTGGAGGTCTAGAAAATTGTGAGTCTTCTCCATCCTATTTGAATCGCATTTCGTTGGGCAACATAAAGAAACTCATGTTTTCAGTGACGGATTTTAGGTGACGTTCAATGTAATAACTCTTGTTTTTATATCAATAATAATATCCAAAGAATCGTCTAAATGTTCTAATGGGCATTATCGTTGACATAAAAACAGAAGTTGTTACATTGGATGTCACCTAAAATTCGTCACCTAAAACATGGATTTCTTCCAATGCTAGTAGGACTTACTTTAGAGCCCCTATGCTTCATTATTGCATACCTTTATGAGATTATATATGTATTTTAATATAAAGTAGAAACAATTATCAGCATGTTCATCATTCAAATTATGGATTTATTGAAAAAGATGTGTAGAAAATATTTTTGCAAAACATGCGAGTGCATAGTATTTTTTGAGGACATGCTATTGTTGCAAAAAATATTTGCATGTGCTCCAATGATTTAATCAATTTGAAACTTGCCATGGAAATATCTAACTTCATTAAGTATGTAAATCCATGAATTTTTAATTTTCAATATAGTGCAAAATTTTCAATTGTAGAGTAGTCATATTTAGGTTATCCTACTAGCTCAATATGCCCAGAAAACATTTTTTTTCCTATTTTCAAACATTATAATCTTCCAAGTTGTATTGTCAAACATGTTGAAATCTCTTTGACACATAACTACAATAACATACTTCAAATTTGAATGGTTGAGAGTTTGGGAAAAAGTTCCCTTTTCCAATTTAGTTCTAATTAATAGAAATGGTAGTTTGCAGTCTTTGCCTCTTTCGGGACAAATGTAGTCATTGAGAACTTTAGAGGCTCAATAGTGGTGAAATGGAGCATATAAAGTGTAGTATTTTAAGGTTTGACTATACAAGCATTTACTCTATCCTTTCAAGATGAAGGGCTGAAAGTAAAATTATGTTATAGCCATTAGATAAGATTGACTAGCTAAATAAGACTGGGAGTTCCCGAACCATAGAGAACATTAGGAATTGTGCTTCATCAACAATCAAATGTGGCCAGAGTTCAGCCTTGTTAAATAATATTTTTTAATTAATTTAAAAAAACATATATTAAAAAATATTTTTTTCATTTTTATTTATAGTATTGACTATTCTGACACTTGTGCCCTCACTCATTGTAAAGGGAACAACCCTAAACTAGCCCTTTAAAGAACTTGAATTTCATCTATTGTTTCCAAGCGGATGCAAATGGGTTCAATCTACGAAGTACTTATACTACACAAAGTACTATTCTTGCAAGTGATAATTTGTTAAGTCAATTTTAGGGGATTTGTTGTTTTTCTACAAGCAAATGGTCATACTTTGAACTTCAAAGTAAATTTGATTTGAAAGAATGTCTTGAATGACATGTCTATTAGAAATAGCTCATCGTGATACCTCAATTAGGAGGTAGATCCTACAATAAAGAATCAATATGTTCCTTTCCTTAAGAAATTCTCAGGTCCCCATATGACAATAAGGTTATTATTGCATCACCTACCATTGTTGAATAGACTGTGGTGGTAAGCACACAACCATCGCCTAGGTTTGAACTCATGATCACCTCCCTCGTATACCAAGGCCAAAGCTATTGAAATATGTTTGCAAGTCCCTATAGTTAGTAGTGAATAAGAACCTTGGCATTGGTGTCAATCTTTCTTCACTCTAGAGACCTGTCTCACCTATATGATTAGAACTCTTATCAATTGTTTTTTTGTTTTGTTTGCATGATATTCTTTTTCATCCATTTATTAAACCCTAAGTGGCTCCAAACGGCCCAAAGCCATAATGTGTCCATATAAAGTAGTATTTTGCAAATTCTCTATTCTATTGCTCTATATTGGTCATGGTATGCAATGAAGAATCCAACCAATATCAAAAAGTTACAGTGACAATTAAGCACCTATTGAGATTATTTTTACTTCAACAACAAAATTCTATAGCATATTAGATGATAGTAAAATGATATTCAAAGTTTCACACATGAAAATTATGTAATTTGACTATAGGATCTTTTTGCATGATTAGATGTATTTTTTACTAGACAACATGAATGCTAAACGACTATCAATCAAGCAATTAGAAGTTGTAGAGGTCATTGACATCCCTTCTTTTAACATGACAACATCACTAATGGTTTTCAATCAATTACAATGTGCCCCCTTAGGGGCCACTGAGTGTAAAATTTGCCTCCCCCCCTTCTCCCTCTCTCTTGCAAAAAATATTTTAGAAGGGGATATGAATTAATATATATCCTTAGAATATTCTCTGATTTGAATTTTTTATGGAGATTTTAGAGAATACATCATAAATGTTCTTTAAAGATTCTTATATACTACATCCTTATAGATATAATCAAGAAATATACCTTAAAAGTTTCACCCAAAATCAAATGTTGATTTTTCTAAGTTGAAATTTGGTATCCTTGATTGAAATTGAGTAAGATTGCAATGTTAATTATTCATAACATTAAAAGTCAATTGTATTTCAAATTATGAATTTTTCTTTAATAACACAAGAAGCATTTTGTAAGAATATTATACTCCTCTTTACCAATTGCCTTCATGATAGAACATCAATGCAAGAATGTCCAAGACAATTTATTATTGGAATGCCCCTAGTCCAAACCAAAATGTTGAACAATCTTACATTGACCATTCTACAATAGTGTAAGGCAAGAGGTGAAGAACTGCTCATCTGAGGGGTAATCCACCATTTTCATATATTTTCTTTATTGGGAATATTTTTAGCTCATTTTTAGAGAAAGAAAAATAGACGCAAAATGTAATATAAGTGGTTTTATATTTATTTGAAGAATTCTTGAATTAGTTATGAATTTTCAAACAAGTTGTATCCTAGGCCCCTTTGTCTGACCCTAGGTCTTCTATTAACTATTCACTTCAAGGTTCACTTGCAACTTGTAAAGTGAAATGGGGAAAGCAAGGACAATGATTGGTTCATGCAATAAATTATATTTTTTCTCTCAATCCATTCAATGACTATGGAGGTCACTTTATCGCCGGGGTGGATTGACCCCCTTGCTCATCCCCTCCAAGTCATTCCAAGGGTGCATATAAAAAAAAGTCCCCCTATTTTGAGGTTCATTAATTTATTATCTTTACTTTTCCAATCTAATTTGGGGCCTTTGATTGCAAATATGAATTCAAAATTTGCAAATTTTATCATCGGTGAAAAATAAAAAATTTCAAGGTTTTTACTTAGGGATGAGCGAGGGGGTCAATCCACCACGGTCCAATTTAAGGCCCATCCTATGTCTATTTCAGAGCTCATCATAGAGGCAACTCTAAATGTCCGAGCTGGTTTCAAGCCTCCTAATTTACTCTTCTATGTTTTGATACAATTGGATCAAGGTTAGATTCACATCAATCTTCTTTCCATGAATTTCAAATTTATAGTATGTAGGAGGAGGTCCTTAAATGGAGCAGGCATTTAGAAACGACTGTAGGAGCGGCCCATATATAGAGCATGTGGTTGTAGAAATGGACACCATTTTTCGAGGTCAGAAAATGTAACTACAAGCACATGATTTTAGGGCAATGAGCAATGCTTTTGGACTACTATTATGTGTGATTCACTAATCATGAATGCATCATTTAATTGTGAACATAGAATTCAAGATGACAAGAAGAAAGAAATGATAAATAAAAATTCACGGCACATATTTCTCTTGCTTGATTTAGGACACTCTAATCACGCGTTATAGAACTTTCCTGAACGCATTCAGTACCCACTTCATCTATTTTTGGATGGATCTTCTTTCTTCAAAGGCATGTGCTAATTCATTACAACTGAGGTCTATGACCATCAATAGCAACCTACAGATTCTTCACTTTGGAAAATTGTATCTAATTCATTCTAAGTCATTAATTTACAATTGAAATTGTAGTGTGTTTCTTTTCTATTTCTCAATGTACCCAAAAAATTTGGAAATCATTGGTCAAACAATTTCTTCCACACATCTATTTTTCTCCTTAGATGTGCCATTCTTGAACCTTCTACCTTAGTACAAGTCTCAATTGAGTACTACAAACATCATTAATAGTATGTGTGTATTTTAATATCACTGACATGTACACCCTCTTTCACAAATAAAAAATTGTATTGACGTACCAGTACTACGAGTACCATACCTAATCCTATACAATGAATATAATTCATTGTATTTTCCATATTCTACGCACTTATTGCATTTTGCAATGGATGTTGGACCATATTTTTTTGCAGGTGTTCTTGCTGTGAAGAAGATGAGCAAATGGCAATGACGACGTTTTCAATTCCCTTCTCTAGTGACTTTGACTCCAATTGTCTCTCTATTGTTGTTTTCATCGTCCATTCAAAATTTCAAATTGCACATTGTCCCACATGAACAAAAATATCAATCCAGTAACTTATACGATAGTTACTTGTTGCACACACATTGGATTAGGTACAACATGTGTGAAGGCCCAAGTGCAATTGAACAAGCAGTTGACTAGAAAGGAAGCCATTAACTGGAGAAAGATAAAGCCTAGAAAAATAGCAAAAATAAGAGTTGCAAAGCTCAATAAAATTGTCCACTAGCTTACTTCTGCATTGAAAAGTTTGTTTCATATATTGGTTCCTCTATCAATGGAGATTGCCCTTGTGTTGCAAAAAAAAAAGTAAAAAAAAAATCAAAAACAAAAAAGTTTGTTTCAATAAATGATTACAATTGTTTTTTAAAATGTAAGGTGAGGCCTATTGATGCCTTCATTCCAACCATGATGTTGACTCCACATGATCTTGCTTTCTATTTTGTCCTTTTTCATTGCGGACAATAAAAAAGACCCATCATCTCTATTCTTGCTGAAAATGAAAATCCTCTAAAGATGATGAGAGAGAGAGTCTACTATCCATTATGAATAATTATTATTCCTGCAATCAACACTTTAAAAATTTGTAAGTCTATTCATATGGTGTCTAAAAAAAACTAATCTTGTAGAATATAGAATTCTTTGTTAATTGCTTACCCAATCTTGCAAAAAAAAAGACAACTTAATGATAAGTAGGAACCATGTGTAGGTGCTTATCATTAATTTGAATGATTTTAGTTGTAGTTGCCTCTCCAATAAAAATTAACTCTTAATTACAGGACATATTGTGCCCCACATGCTTTATTGTCTAGAGAATAATAGAGATTGTAGGAGCTGAGGTGCTATAAATGTCTATTTTCAAAAATTGTTGCATTTTCCCCCCCTCCTCCCCACATGCATCAAATGCAGTTCTCTTTTTGAGAAGTTTTGATCGTCGGGGGGGAGGGTGCTCTTGATTAAAGGTTGGAGCAATTGTTTGTTAAGTGTGCCTAAGCAAGGGCCTTTCAATTGATAACATAACTGTTCATCAAATGTTGTTTTTTTACTTGCCAAGGAATCTGATTCTCCTACTTGCCTAGTCTAAAAGGATTGTGGTAAATTCATGGGGTTGCCCCTCCAAGAACAAAAATGTCCAATATAACCCTAGAAGAATGCCATAGACACTAAGTGTCTGATAGATGATAGGAAATCCTTCTATGCAAGATACAAGTATAGATGTTCATCCTTGGTATTTTGTATGAAAAGAAAAGGTCTTGCACAGTAGTTTGACCTCCACTACTTGTCGAGTCTTGGGATTTTTTAAGCAAATGATTCACATGGTACCACAAAGGATGATTTCCACAGTGTGACCAGCTCGTCCTTCTGGGGTTAAGGGTTCAGAAACTGATTTCTTGGGACTAACCCTAAAAAATCTTCAACAGTCAAGTATTGTACATGAATCATCAGTCTTGGCACAAAAAGTGGCCAAAAAGAAGAGAGAAAAGCATCATCTGACTTCACCTCATCCATTACATGTACTCCGTACAACTTTGTGCAATTCAATTTTTGAAATTTTCACATACATTGAACTTAGTAAAGCTAGTCAATGAAGAATTTGAGACTATGTGGGTTTGAAACTCATTGCTTCTTGTTTCAGTTGCAAGAGCTTTTTACAAATAGAATAGTATCATGTGCCAATGAACTAACTTAGTCCTGGCCGCCTTACCCTATTGAATTTCATACAAAAAAGGATTTGAGGTGCATTTTCAAACACCCTTCAAGCTCTTCATGAAAAATATGTTATCTTACTCCACTTCCATTTGGGACACACAAATTTTGAGCTCACGACACTTCTTGCAAACTCAAGTTCTCTCGATTGTTTAGAAATTTTCCACCTTCACAATTATAAATAGTTCACTACATTTTTTTTCTTGTTTCAGAGGTCCCAACTAGGCTGCAATGTTATTGCATGTCAATTTCATTAAATGGGCAAGTATCTTGGTATCAAACTTGATGACATCTCATCCCCTCAAAGCTCAGTCTAAAACTAGGACTAGTTGATAGATTTTACATTACATTTCAAGCCAAATGCCATAAAAATTGTGTCTAAGTTGTGAAATTCCGTCAATTTACCTAAAATTGACATTATCTGTAGCTCACCGTAGATGGAGGGTAGCCAAAAATAACAGACTCAAATATCTAGTAAGAATTCACTAAAGAAAGCATGGGTGTTGTTTAGTGAGGAGTCAACGCTTGTCTTCCTCCGAAATCTTTTGGTACCTCCCCCCGCAAAAATAACAGAGGTACGATGCAGCTCCACAACAAATGAATGTTTCAAAAGTAGCAGGCAACAAGTTGTGTGCACCTTGGAAGTTGTGTAATTGGAAAGCATACAATGAGGTCGTGCTTGACTTGGTGCACAGTCACTAAGTGAATAATTGGAGTGCTCGCTAGATAGTAGTTCATTTGTGTGGTGGTGGAATTGATGGCTTTGGACCAAAGGGAAGGAAGCTTTTTGCATTGACAAAATCCACATGTACAGTGAAAGTAAGGGAGTTTGAGTTGAACACTAGAAAGTAAAGATCTTACTTGAAAAGTAAGCCAAAGAAACATGCAAGGGCAAGAGCCTTCTTGTTAAATAGTTGCTTGTTGGACCTAGACCATAGGGAAGCGCAGAGATTTTTGCATTAACACAAGCACTACACATGAGGAAGTTTGAGTACTACGATCTCATTTAATACTTGAGATGCAAGCTGGTGATACAAGAGCAACTAGGTTCTCGTAGCAGAGTTGTTTGTTGGCTTCAATTCAGATTGAAGGCAGGAGAGGAGGCTTTTGTATTATTAAGACGCTACATGTGAGGGAAGTTTGAGCAGAACCTTACTTGAATTGAGAAGAGGAGTGAGCGAGTGAGGGAACTCAAGTCTGTCATAGTGTATAACTGCTTGTCGACGTTAAGAAATTGTGGTGGTGTTGTGAACTAATGTGTGTTGGTGGAATTGTGAGATTCAAAAAGAGTTATGGTGGAATGAGCTTGGAGATCGAAAATCAGATTGCTATGAGAAACGCCAAACTTCAATTGCTCGTTGTTTCTGTGCTGTTGCTACTTCTTGTGATGCTGGCCGATGTTTTGGTGTAGAGTTGCTAGGCTCTATGCTCTCCAGGTGCTAAAGACTACGCCTTCTAGTTTCCATTGAAATTATGCGATATACTGTTGTTGTCAAATCCTTAGAAAACATAAATTTGGAAGTTCAATCTTGTTAATTGGTGAAATTTCACGAACTTCGTTGGTGCCTTCCAGGACACACAGCCTGAACCATAAATCTCTATCAGTTCTCGTTTCATTAATTGTAGAGCTTTGTGAAGATAAAAGTCACAATTTTTGGCCAATTTTATTAAGGAATTGAACGATGATTGTTTGTATGTTGTAATGAGAATTGGGATTCTTGAATGCTCCCCAAGTAGAATTCTAAAGTACTTAGTGACTAATCTAGTCACTAGGGCTCCTTTGTGATATCGTTCTTCTCTGCTCATGAAGCTTGATCAGCTCTCTACCAAAAGAAGATTGAATATTTGATGATGAATTCTGGTTGCTTTGCAACCGTAGTCCTCCATGACCTCTTCAATGTCACATCCAAAACCTACGTGATAATATGGAGTTTTGGAACATTGTAACAATTCTAGTTTTGTATATAAGAGAACTACACTGAATTGTGACCCCTTTCTAAAACTATTGCTGACATAATCTTGCCAAAAATGTACTCCTATTCATGAGAGTTTAGGGTTAGTTTTAGAATTACTTATTTTAAATAATTTAAAAATTCATAGATTATTCATGTAGTGTCCAATACATGCCTAAGAAGAGAATCTAGAATTCTCTTTTGACTTCCAACAAGATCCAACCAAAAGTTAGCCAATTTTATAATAGGAAAAATGATTGATTGCTCATTCGAACACATTTAGGTGTAGTTACCTTGAGAGTGCCATTTAAGTACCTCCATATTGACAAATAGAAGAAGGCATTCAAGAGACTATTTTTACACTTGTTGAATTGGGCAATTGTATGTGTCATCTTGTTGCATAAGGAAGTGTTGATTGGGAGAGTTTTGAAGTGGGTTCATCCATTTCTTAGATTTTGGTGAAGAATAGTGGATGTAATATTAGAGGAGATGAAAATAAAGATGTCTCATAGACTCTATAGTATATTAGATTAGTTTTGATTGCCCATCTTTTCTTATTGACAATATTTATATTGTAGTTGGATAGTACCATGGTAATTAATAATAAATGATACAATATTGATCAATGCCATTATTCTAAAATTCAAGATTTGAGAGGATTTGTGCCAAAAGAATGAAGATAGAGAATCAAATCATCTTCATACACCCTAATTCTTCTTTATTTAAAGACTTTGGTCAAAAATGATTACATCCTGTTTTAGGAATGAACTTTGAATGAGCTATATTGAAGTTCATATGATGTATACAATGTACAGAAGTAAAATTCAATGATCCATTTAGAGCCACAAGGAAAGGGATGAGTATGTGAAGGTTGCAAACAGATCAACCATCACCATTGGGATATCCACCCCCACCTATGGTAGTTGAACCTCAATTGTCACCTACGCCATCCCCAAGTGCAGTGTGACATTGCTTTTATATGAAGTTGTCTACTATAAGTGTATACATGGCAAGTGCCTTTAGGTTAGAGTTTGTGATTGGTTTTGGAATTTCAAGATCTATTCACTACTCAAAATAGGGGCACCTTTTGCATTCCTCCTTTTATCATTTTTAACCAAATTAGGTAGTGCATGTTTGGTAAAAACTATAAAAATACCATATTTAGCTTCATTAGTCAAGTTTTTATTAAGGTTAATAGTTTTGTAATTACAAGGACTTCTTATCTATGGCCATTGATTTGTCATGTTGAGTGATTTAGATGAAACCATTCCAAAATAACCTTTCAATTACAAACCTTGGCAAATGTGTCAACTTGCTAGACCAAAACCATTATCCATGATTTGATTTTCATTATAGAATTTCAATTGGTGTGATTTCAAATCATACCAATAAAACATTTACGTCCACAATTCCAATACAAATATTCTCATTGAACTTTTGCAACTACACACCAACATATTAGAACCTAGAAAATGGAAAAAATGTCACTTTTAGTGCTATGAAGATTCCACTTGCCTTACAAGACTATTCTCATACTTCAAGCATTCAACACCATAGCATATTATTGCAAAATGATAGCCCTGCTACTTGTTACAGGGAAGTGAATAACAAACACCAAAATGGGTCTGCAAAACATCCTCTTTACATGCAAGTGCGCCTTGTCATGACCCTCAACCTCCACTAATACTTATAATACCCTACTACAAGAAACAAGAACCCATAAACACCAATATTGTACTACTACATGATGCCCACACTAGATTCATATCAAAAATTCATCTCCTAATACAATACTCTTCTACTTGATACTCTCTCATATATATAGCAAATTCCCATCTTGTAAACTTGAGAAAACCAATCCATACCCCATTGTACTTGAAGAAGTTCTCACCTCTAACCAATCTACATACAAACATACTAACACTATCCTCAAATGAGACTTAGTATTGGATGTTCTTCATGTAGTTAGGGTTGGTGATCTGTTGGTTGTTGTAGTCGTGGGTGCGGAAATTGGAAGGGTAAGACTGACTAGGTCTATAGTCACTATAGTAGTTGGGCTTGGGTTGGTAATCTGCATCATGGCCACGATAGTCAGGGTAGTATCCTCCTCCCGCTCCATAGCCTCCACGGGGATCCATAGGGGGGAAGCCCCTATAGTCATAGTTATTCTCATGAAACACCACAGGTGGATACTCCATTTCTTGTTGTTGCTTGTTTGGTTGTTGTTTGCCACCTCCTCCACCTCCACCTCCACTTCCTCCATTGCCACCTCCACCTCCTCCATTGCCACCTCCACCGCCGCCACCACTAGCTTTAGCTTTGCTCTTTCCTTCACCATCACCTCCATTGCCACCACCACCACCTCCAGCTTTAGCCTTGCCTTTTCCTTCACCATCACCTCCACCTCCACTGCCTCCACCACCACTACCACCACCACCGCCACCTTTAGCCTTGGCTTTTCCTTCACCATCACCACCACCTCCACCACCACCTTCCTTATTCTCTACCTTCTTGTTCTTTGGAGTATTGCCACCTCCATCTCCACCTCCACCATCACCACCCTTTTTCTTTTCACCACCACCACCTCCTCCTCCACCACCACCACCTCCTTTGTTCTTCTCACCACCTCCACCTTTGGCTTGCTTTTGCTCTGAGCCTTGATTGTCTACCTTGCCACCTTTCCCACCACTTGAATCTTTCTTTGTGTCCACAACAGACCACATACATGCCTTCTTGTCAACATTGTTCTTGAACTTCTTCAATAAGACTGAGGGCTCCACAGATCCAGTCACAATGACTTTGCTTTTGATGCGGTCAATTTCCACTTTTTGTACTCCTACACCATTTCAAAATGTTCTCAAGTAAGCATCATCACAAAATGAATACGGACATACATTTCATATTAGAATATGATGCAAGATCCAATCCCATTACAATTTGATAAGAAGCTCAAAGGAGTTTGTAAAATGCAAATTTCTTAGTCTTTGGGTTAGGAACTTGACTTTGCCTAGGGTTCAATCATTCTACTTTCATCCTCTTTTGAAACACCTTTCCAATGACATTCTAGAACATCTTCTATACATCCCATCAAATTATGTGAGATAGTGGACAAGCTGAAACCCAAAGTGTAAGATAACATAAGAATCAACATCTTACATCAAATTGTATAAGCATCTTACCATTAGAATACTCCGCTTCTTCACGAACCTTCTCCTCACACTTGGGGCAGCACATCTTCACTTTGAACTCATATTTCTGCAAAGCACCAATTCTTCAACCCAAATGCACTGAATGCAATCACAAAATCAAGAATTCACACACTAAACCAATCTGAAAAAAACACCCGAAAAACTTGAAACACTAAATACTGAAAAGAAGTGCCAAACCACTGCTTACCGGCACAGAAGGCCCTTTAGGCTTGTTATCGCCTCCACCTCCACCGCCACCACCCTCGCCACCACCCTTCCCTTTCTTCCCACCTCCTTCGTCATTCTCAGTCATCCACTTGGGATCCTTGTTCTTGTTCATCACCTACCCAAGAAAGACCCCATCCTCCAATGTCAACCCCAAAACCCTGCCACCAAAACCACAACTCACACTACGGTACTCACCGCCAGTACCTTCCCATCCAACTGTCCCCCGATCCCCAAAGTCCAGAAATGCCCACCAGACAAGAAAACGAAAATGACGCCGCATCGTTCCATTCCAACCCGTCGTACCTCATTCATGTTCGCCATCTTGCTCGTCCCTTCTCCCCGAACTGGAGCCTGATCTCCGCCGCTGCACTGCACCACTTCACTCAGAGTCACGTCGTCCGCAATCGGCGACACTCACCACTCCACAGAGTCACGTCGTCTCCCAATCGGCGACACTCACCACTCCACTCAGAGTCACGTCGTCCGCAATCGGCGAGACTCACCACTCCACTCAAAGTCACGTCGTCCGCACTCGTCGACACTCACCACTCTACTCAGAGTCACGTCGTCCGCAATCGGCGACACTGGGAATACCTGAAATAAGCGACCAGTAGTCGGTCTGGGGGAGGTGCAGTTGTTCATCAGTAGGATCGGACGGAAGGCAACGAGAGCACTGAGGGTACAGTAGTAGGGATCCCCTGCAGATGAAAACTAAGTTAAAACTACTCAGAAGAAAGTCTGGGGGAGAACTGATGAACAGCTACCGGCCAGCTGCAGGTGCTGCACTGGTTCCGAGTGGTGAAGGAGTCCAGGGCAGTGGGGCCGACTGAAAAATGTTTAGGCTAGGTGGCGAAGGGCGGTAAAGAGCTTGGAAAAAGGCTGTTGCGAGAGAGAAACGCGTCTTCTGGGAAAGCGGTGCGGCGCGGAGCGCGGACGGCGGGCCAGGGCAGAGCACGGGTTCTGGAAGACTGGCATGTGGGTGTGGGTGTCTGTTGCGCGGGACGTTGGAAACAACTGAAGCTTGGTATCATCATCATTCGGAGAGGACTTACTTACGATTGTATTGTACTGTAATGTACAGTGCTCCGAGAATACGAGAGAATGAAATCCTCACTAGGGATTCTCACTTCTCAGTTCAGCCTGGTCTTGGGGGAGACGGAAGGAGGACTGACTGTGTCTTCAGTCTGCTGGACGGAGGCTTTTCAGAACTGCCTGCGGATTCCCTGGGACTCTGGGGAGCAAGAGGGAGGAAGAATGCTGGTTGGGTCGGCATCAGCGATCCCGAAACTGGAAAAATTTTGCTCGGTTGCTACTTAATTTCTTCATGCCTTCAGTGTTAAATTAAAAAAAAATTCCAAGAATGAACATTTGGCTAATTTCTTTGAAATCGTTCTGGAATTGTTGGTCGGCATCAGAGATGAGTTTCAAAATTTTTATTTACTAGGAGTTTTTAACCCTTAACCCTTGAAAATCATCTCTAGAATTGACAATTCGAGAGAAATCCATATTAACCCTAAAAGGATGGATTGGTGACCATAGAAATCCTCCCTTTTCGACCCATGTGATATCATCTACTTAAAAAATAAAAAATATTCATTGGAAGTCACACTGTTGTGGAAGATCTACCCTTTTCCCACAAAATTTTGAGGATGAATAGTCATAGTTTTGTCCTACATGGAGAGATTCTTTGTCATCCATTGGACACAAAATGTCTACTTCGATGTTTAAGGGTTAAGTTCAATTTGGAAGCATATTTTGGAATTGACATGCCAATAAAAGTTGTAGATTTTGATTTGAAGATTCCATCTATATGGTTAGATTCACCAATGCTATTACCAACAATTTTTTTTATAAATATTGAAAGAAAAATTCCAAAATTCTATCAAAATTCAATTACAAGCAAAATATTACTCCGTATCATTTTTTGAGTAAAATTTGTCGGAATGGATTTGAATTGAGGTTCTCTTCACATGGTGATTTTCTGAAATTTTGGTGTTCTTTAAATCTATGACCTCATTTTGACAAATCCAATTTTGAACTAGAGTCAATGCAATTTGACCACTTGACATACTTGCATATTTGTAATTTTAGAAAAAATATACTCAAGTAATGCCAAATTCAACCCTTACATAGGACAAGAACTTGAGAATAGCTTTCATCCAAGTCATTAGGAGGATGAAACTCAAGTTTCAATCTATTCAACATTTAGAAAATGAACGTTGAAGCACTTAGGGGTTAACCCATAAAAGTGGACATGAACGTTTAGTGTCTGGTCGATGACAAAGAATCTCTCTATGTAGGACATAACTGCAACTATTCATCCTTGGAATTTGGGGGGGTAAAGGGGAGATCTTCTACAATAGTTTGACCTCCAATGAATATTTTTTATTTTTTTAAAAGTAGATGATGTCACACAGTCTCATAAAGGTTGATTTCCATGGTCACCAATTTGTTCTTTAAGGATTAAACGACAGGTTGGTGATTGTGGAAATCATCCCTTATAGAACTGTATGACATCATCTCCTTAAAAAAATATATTCATTGGAGGTCAAACTACTATGGAAGATCTCTACTTTTTGTACAAAATTTCAAGGATGAATAGTTTCACTTTTGACCCATACAAAAGGATTCTCTATCATTCATTGACTAGAAAATGGCCACATCATTGATAATGGGTTAACCCTTAAATGTACTTGACTATGTTTTCACCAAAAACACTCCAAAATTGTCATTTCTAGTACAAGTACGAAATTTTAGAAAAAATACATTTTTGGAGACATGTGACCATAAGATCTTGTAGTAGGCTGGTTTGAGAAGATGTGGAAAAAAATTCAGAAATTTTCACCTTGTAGATTGCAAGATATTAGCATTTAAATTGACAAAAAGCCATTTTTTGGCCCTTCAAAAATCCGGGCAGTTGCACTTCACAAGGTCACATCATTATGATAAAATGTCCAAAATGATTGTAACTCTTTGGATTCATTCTTCAAGGCAAGTTGTCCACATTCTTGAAAAATTTCAGATCATTTGGAATTGTACAACATATAGGAAAAAATTAGTAAGTTGAACGAAGTAGAGAATGATTCAAAATACTAAATTGTTAACAATTTATTTATGGAATTGAAAAATGCCAACCTCAATTTTTGTAATGTTTTAATAAAAAAATATAAAACTAATATTTTTATTTTTTTCTAAAAATATTGAAAATTCAGTTAAATACACAGGTCTTCAAAGTTTATTTTATAGTAGAGATTCTATAACTACCTACAAACTACCCACAACTAAAACTCTTCATAACTTTCATCTCACAAATCAAAATGGAATGATTCAAAGCTTTCCATGTATATATAAATCTAGAAAACCAATTTCAAATTTTTATTTAAAAGAAAAGTGATTTTTAAAGAAGTTATTCTTGTTGCCCAAGTTGCCCACCGAGCAATGAAAACTACATAGCATACAATAACTTTTTAACCATACCTTCAAAAGTTATGAAATTTTTTGGGCCTTAAAGCTACTCCTTGGGCACATGTGTGAAATTTTGAAAAAAAAAAAATTCCATTTGTAGTGAGTTGCCCCAAATTTTTATATTGCCAAAAAATGCCGTTTGGTCCTTTAGGGTTTAAGAAGCTTTGTGCTTTCAAGTGAGTGAGTAGAGAAAATTGACTAAATTTTTGGAATAATTGAAGTTTTGTTGTCAAATAAAAAGCAAACAATAAAATGTTCTAGTCAAACCTTAATGAAAGTGTTTTTCTAGAAGTCAAAGGCTTGCTACTACGACGGTTCTAGAAGCATGCCAAAATCAACCTAAAGAGTAAAATTCCATGTTGTATTGAAATCAAAAATGCATTTCCAAATATTTATGAGTCAGAATTGTACTTTTGCTAAGATTTCATATGCTTTCACTTCTAGGTGGTTAGGGAGAATTGTCTACATTTTTGGAGTAGCTTGGGTTTGATGTTCCACTAACAACAATCAAAAAGTTCAAGATTAATCTCAAAAATTGTTCTCTAGAAGTTGGGAACTTGCCTTCCCAACTACTTTTCACAAGCCTCTACTAAATTTTTTTTAGCCAACAATTTGAATATTCTTCTTGTAAATATTGCACCCTCCTATGTAGAATTTTGAAATTTATTTATCTTTTATGGAAGATTCTAGGTACACAATAGTTTGCCCTTGGAACATGCCTTCACATGCTTGGCCAAACCAGAAAATCATTGCTTTATTTATCTTGTTTTTGTTTAGAACCCTTGTATCTTGCAACTTTCCAATATTTACACAGTCTTGCTAGATTTTGGACCCTTTGCCCTCAATATAGCCTTGATTTTGCAAGGCTTTGAAATTCCTTTTCTACTACATTTATTGAAATTTTTTTTATCTATGATTTTCCATTTTAAGTTTGACCAAATTCCCCCTAAAATTTGAGTTGTTGTATTCTTTACAATGGTTGGACTTTTCTTGACTTCAAGTAGTTGATTTGTGGTCAAGGGTTGCTTTACCATGGTTGGGGAGTTTACAGCTTCCCCTTGCTTCTCTACTTGGACTCTTAACTTTTCATTGGGGGATAGGCCATGGAGTATGCTCTAAAGTGAATACACCTAAGATCTTGTATATAAACATTTAATCATGTTCCTATTGTTAAACCCTTAGGATTCAAAGTCTTAGAATGGGATTATAGGAGTTCAGACAAGTTCTAATGATTTTTTATTTTTTATTTATTTTTAATCTTTTTTTGAAGGTAATAAATTTGTTTTAATTTTCATAGAGTATAGTTATTATTTCAATTGGTGACCAAGTGAAAAGTTATGCCCTCCTAAGCAAAAAATGCTTGCATATGGGCAACTAAAAAGCACAAGAACTAATAATAATAAGTTTTTGATAGTTTCGATAGAATGCTTTGATTTATTCCGTTTGGAATAGTGGATGTGAAAGTTATGAAGATTCTCGTTTGGTCGATAATAAAGGCATTTTTTTGAATAAACAACACATTGGACTTGTTTATGAACTCCATTTTTAGGTTATATTATTAAACGTCCAATTTTGTAGGTGCTAGTGATTTTGCACTTTGTTAATTTCGAAATTGCAATACAATTTATAGTGATTTTGCATCAAATTTTTCCATCTAAAATTTGGTCCCACTTGAAACCTTATAAGGTGGTTACCCCCCAAACATCACTTTTCTGCTATTGTGTCTAGTTTCTATTATTAGATTGATCAAATTTTCATTGATTTTCTTGTTGGCGAGTGAAAGGAGTTTCTATTGCGGCATTTGGATACCATATGCAAAAGTTATGAAGGTTTTCAAAGTTTTTTTGGTAGCTACGGGCTCTCAAAATCTTTTCTTTCATATCGGTACATATTAATTTTGGAGATGTATCCATAGTAATGATGGTGATTTTAGGTCATTGGAGCATTTCTTCCACATTGGTACATATTGATTTTAGAAATGTCTTCAAAATGATGATGGTGATTTGGGGTCACTGGAGCATTTCTTCCACATTGGTATATATTAATTTTGGAAATGTACCCATAGTGATGATGACAATTTTAGGTCATTGAAGTATTTCCTCTACATCACTATATGGTGATTTTGGAGATGTATCCAAAATGATGATGATGGTTTTAGGTCAATAGTGCATTTCTTCCACATTAGTTTTGGAAATGTACCCGTACTAATGATAGCAATTTTGGGTCAATGGAGCATTTGTTGATTTTGGAGATGTACCCCAAGCAATTATTTTTTTTTTGCACCAAAGGTCTAGATTGCACCATTTCAAAATAAATCTCTACTTTTTGATTGAAAAAAGTAATCTTTTTCAACCAAATACCTTCCATTTCCAAATTTGGATGAAAAAGTGCATGGATATGATTGAAAAGTAATTTTTCGTCCGAGAGATGAATGAAAGCAAAAATCCAATACTTCACCAAATTTTAAGTGATTGCCATCCTTGCACATTCTCAAAAAGTAAAAAAGGAAGAGGGGTCCCCAAGTGATGATGATGATTTTCGGTCAGTGGTGCATTTGGAGAGACCCACTTTATGCAATAGTTTTTTTTATCTTCTGCGTGCAGCTTTAATTTCAAGTCTGGCTGTGAACATGATTGTCTTTCTTTTCCCATCCAAAATCTCTCAGTTGTTATCATACGTCCTTCCTAGTTTGTCCACCTGAACTTCTCCTCCCTGAAACATTCATTAAGCTTATGTCACCCCCACCCACCCCAACCTAAAGTTGTTATTTTTTTTACTTTCTTCTCAGCACTTTCTTTGGCACTTGAGCACATAAAAAGTGGTAAAAAAGGGGGTACAAACAAAATCCCTTCTTTAGTGTACGAGTTCAAAAAACAATTCCTTTCAAAAAAACATTTCTAGGAATACAAGTTGGAATGATTGGGATTTGTTTTTGTTGAAAAC
Organism: Straminergon stramineum; assembly: GCA_963920665.1. Classification (NCBI taxonomy): domain Eukaryota; kingdom Viridiplantae; phylum Streptophyta; class Bryopsida; order Hypnales; family Calliergonaceae; genus Straminergon; species Straminergon stramineum. The sequence continues at coordinate 16,187,361 of OY987269.1, read as the reverse complement.
TTGTAGTTTCTTTTCAACTAAAGAAAAACAAAGAAATTTGGTATGTTGCCATCTTGCAACTCCTTGTGCTGCATGAAGTTATCTACCCATCTTCACTATTTCAAATGTGTTTGTTTTCTAGTAAGCCTATGATCCATTGATTGCACATTGCTTTTGAAAATTTATAAAGTATTTTTTGAGTAGTAGTCAATTCAAATTCTACTTGCACCAACTTTCACTAGAATTTACTAGTCTGTTTGAATAAAAAAATTCACTAGATGCTCACATTAAAGACACTCAAACTCATATATTCTTGCTTTCAGGTGTTGCTCTTTTATTCCATATGCATCCAAGCAACTCCTCCCCCCAAATTGGATGAAAAATGTTTCTATCCTCCCTTCTCAAGCACCCTTGAAGTCATTTATCACACATCCATCATTTACAAAGCATTTGCTACCAAACCAAGGGAATCTAGAAAGGACACTTTGGATGAAAAGTGTTTGGTGAATGACTCTTTTGAAAATTGTACAATAGAATTTCCATAAGGTAATAGCGTTGTAACATTAGAGAGGTTATTGCATGAAAGAGGGACTCCACCATTAATGAATGTTCAGACATTCCAATTGCATTGTAGGTGTTGAAAATGGGCGGAAAGCTAAAACAAGGCAAGCTCAATGGAAAGGTCTAGGCACACCTAGATGCTGAGGCTCCCTTGGTCCCCGTCCAGTTTGTGAAGCTCCAACCCTTCAATGGAAATAGGCCCTCACTAAAGTGACATCTAGATTCCAAATTCAATGAAAGTTACTTTCTATTTCATGTACTTATGTTGTACCTCTTCAATGCGAGGAGAGACTAAAAGAATAAATACTTTAGATAGTTTTGGGTCTTACAAGAGCTTACAAAGAATGCACCGACAGTATTCATCCGAGAATTTGGTACCTTCTGCTGGACTGCCTGAGCGATACAGTAGGGCAGCGTGCTTCCAGATACTGATAATCAGTAGCCTAATTGGGGTAAAAATAGCTGGGTTCAGTGTCCCGTCATTCCCGTGACTCCCCCAAATTTCGGCACCGTTCATTCGCACACTGCACCGCACTTAAAATGGAAGAAAGGATATTTCCATGTGCAAAGGACGTGTTGTGTAGATTCAATCCCTGACACACTCGTTGCTGGTGACCCTTCGAGAAGCGTGCGACGTGAAGACGGACGACAGGTGGGGAAAATTCAACAGAGACATTAGCGCTGTACGATGGGTGAGGAGGTTGGGAAATGAGTATATGGGAGGCAACCCATTCCTGATCACCGCCCCCTTTTGACAATACAGAGAAGAGGGTAGTGAATGATTTCAGCACAGTTCCCAGTTCGCCGTACAGTTGTGGCACATTGTGATTGTTTTATAATACTCTCAATCCTTGGGGGATTTTACAACCAGCCCTTGTAGGAAACATGAAGGTCCACATGATTAGAGTGGGAGGAATGGAATCTTCTGCTCAATAATTCATGGTAAGTATGTTTTGCGAATAAAATTCTGGAAAATTATGGAAACCTTCTTAACTCTATTTCTGCACATTGGAAAATTTTCCCACCCAAGAAACTTGCCCTCCAGATCTGTGTAACCACTTAAACCCACAAGGCCTGAGTAATTTCTGTACTTTTTCACAAGTTTGGACTTTGATTGGCAATATGCATTGTACATCAAGCTTATTACATGATGTCAATTGTACTTTTGAACTTCCCTGTTCAATATAAACATCATAATATAAAATTCATTTAGATATACTTCTTAGAATGTAGGAAAATGAAGTTATAACTCTAACTTGTTGAACAGGTGAGAGGCCCAAAACAAGCTCCTTGGGCCTTGAGGGATCAAGTGGTTGGAAATGGGTTGCCTCCCTTAACTTAAATGGCACGCTCACATCGGGCAGCTTGCCACCTAGTCCACGCAATGAGACAAAACAAGTTCATCCGATTGTCCTGCTTGGGTGGGTAAGCAGGAAAGGAGTGGAAGTTTCACCATCGATGAAAACTAGACAATCATGAAGGAATCCAGTACATGTAGATTTCTTAAGGTATCCCTCCCCATCCACAAGGTCCACATGAAAGTGCAATTGCAAATTGCTATTTTCACCTGTACCACTCCCTGTGAAGTTTCCCCGATGACCGATACATGTAAGCGCGCCCTTATTCTCCTGCGTCGTCAGTCATGAGCTTTGCCTTGTCGTTAAGTGAGTGACCCGTTTCTATCCTTCCAAATGGAAAAACAAAAAAAGGGAAATTGTACAAAAGGCTTTGCAACCGGCCACTCATACAGTAAAAGGATTCTGCAGGCCTCAAACTGTGCTGAGACCGACGAGATAATTCCTCGAGAAATATATAACATTCACAGTTCAGAAGGCTTCGAACCTGCTAGTATAAAAATCCAGCCGGTCGAAAAAGCATTATATCCAAAACAGATCATTCCTCATGAAAAGAGTAAAAAGACATTTTAGCTTACACTGCCTTAGTTGGCATTCAAAATTCAATATGAAAGAGGAAGGATACATACTAGACAAACTTACAAGAAGACATCCAAGTTACACAAAAAATCAACAATAAAATGCTCAACCCCCGAAAGACAACGACAAGCGAAGATGTGCCCAGAAATTTGACAGGTCCTTGTATAAAAATAAGAATAGCGACCCGCAAGGGGGAACATAACAAACTCTGAGAACCTCAACGGTAACGCTTGAGGGAGAGAGTGTTGTTGCGCTTCCATGTAGCTCGAATTGAAGGACGAGCCTTGGTATACAAATGGCCTCTGCCGCGGAGACCACGGTACTTCTTGCCAGCAGAAGTCAATCCACGCAATTCACGATGCTTGTGCACAGGGTTCACAATCCAGTTGATTCTTGGATCCTTGCGAATGACGGTGTGTTGTGGGTCAACCAAGATGATTTCAAAGTACTTGTACGTTGAGTCCTGCAGAGAAGCGGCAGTGCTGTCAGCATACTTCTTGAAGTCTTTAAAATAAATAGTAAACCCTGAGCTATGGCACCAATAGATGTCACAGCAAAATGCAGAATGTAGATTAAGGGATGCCTATGCAGCTCATTGAAGACTCGGTGCATGGCTATGAACAGTTCGTGGACGGGGACAAGCTCCTGTAATGAACATGTTCAACAGACCTGGTTGATCCAGTAGGAGTTGAGGACTCTGAGGCCTCCCAGCTTCCTTCCTGCTCGCTCTTCGGCAACTGATCGCAAATTACGCTGGAATTTGAGCTGTGTAATACCCTGGTTCTTGGGCTTCCCATACACAATACCCTTGGCAACTGGCCTCTTCCTGCCTCCCCGGCGAACACGAACGCGGTACACCACATAACCCTAAAGCAAGGCCCAAATGCAATGAAGTCAGAGGCGTTACCCTGGAAATCCTGTCCAGGCATATGGATGTCAACATTCGTACTCCCCTACCATAAAGGAACAATTTTTCAAAAGGTTCTTCCAGAGAACATAGTTACGATAAGCAATTGAGAGATAAAAACCTTCAGGCATGAAGAGAAACTGCTGCACGTTATCACCGTAAGACTATTACCATGATATGACTTTGAAATTACTGCATGCATTTAGGTGAGGAATACAAGTATAAAACTAATTCAAATATCCATGGCAGTGGACACACATTCCGAAACAGATACAAGTAAACATTTGTGAGTGTGGCTTCAGAAGGTGGAAAACAAATTTCAGCAGGGCTACTGCCAACCTATGTTTGTCTTTGTCTCATCAACAGCCATTCCAATTTCAATGCAAGTGGACTCAAACTCAAAAAGAGATGCACGAAACTACATAAGTGTGGTTTCAGAAGGTGGAAAACAAATTTCAGCAGGGCTACTGCCAACTTATGTTCGTCTTTGTCTCATCAACAACCATTCAGACGCATAACACTCGAACCCCTATACGACCCTCGATCTCGACTGAGATAGAAGTCAGTGAATGTCTAGTACTCAGTGGGGGCCATTCAAGAACCCTGGTTAGTTAACATTTGCAGTCAAATTCGTACCTAAGAAATCATCAAAAACCATCAACCTCGATGACAAATAATTCAAACGGGATACAGATAAATACAATAAGTAGATAGAGGATGAGCAATGCATCGATTGCTGGCAAACAAGAACAAATTTCGAACTGGAGAGCTCATACGGTAGTTGTAGAACTTCAAAAGAATGCTACCCAGGTGACACGGTGGCCATTAAAACCCTAAAAGATTAAATAACAAAATTTAGACCGCCCAGTAATTACAATGAAACTGTAGCAATTAAATCCCCCTGAATGTACATGAAGAAGCCCTAGAATGAAGCCCTCAAAAGCTACAAGAGCATTGAACGCACCTGTTTCGCCTTGTAACCTAGACGGCGGGCCTTGTCAGGGCGAGAAGGCCTCGTGACGCGGACGATGCCGGGGAGCTGCCTGAACTCCCAACAGCGCACACGAAGCAGGAAGCGCAGCACATCGGACTGTTTTTTCCTCCATAACTCCTCAATATACTTGTAAGCGCCTGAAAAACCAATACTAACGTAGAATCAAACCCGAAAGTTCCCAAGTCCAACAACATAAAATATCAACGTCATATTAAAAGTCACATGAAAAGTCCCGAAAACAGAAAAATCCAATCAAAATGAATACCTGCAACACAAGGAAATTCTCTCCCTTCCTCAAACCGCATTTACAGAAACAAAATTCCCAAACCCTAAAACTCCCCTGAACCTCAAAAAAAATGAATCCGCTACAATATAACCACCATGTCCATCATTACTGGAAAATTACAAACAATTCCCGCAAAATGCAGAGTGAGCAAAAGAACATACCCATGGTGCAAAATCGGGCCGACGCGTGCAGGCAGACAGAGCAAGCGCGCAAAGAGAAGCCTACGAGCTCGACGTCGCCTTCTTCAAAGCCTTCCTCGGTGCTTGACCTAAATGAAATCCCCACCGTTGGATGGAAGACACATCGACGGGCGGAGAATCGCGTCATACTCGGTCACCCGGGGCCATAGACGCCGCGGATAGCCGCGGTCTACCGTAGTTGCCGCGGATGACTTCATCTGAAGGATGATTTCGACCGTCGATGCGTAATAGATCCAACGGTGGGTATTTCACTTAGGTCAAGTAGCGGGGAAGGGTTTCAAGAACGCGACGTTGAGCTCTGAGCCTTCTCTTTGCGTGCGTGCTCTTCACCGTTGCTGCTCCGCATTTGTGTCGCTGCGTTGTGAATCTGCATCCACCCGGCCAAAATGTCGTCCAGCGAGCTTGCCTGCACCTACGCCTGCCTTATCTTGCATGACGATGGGATTGCGATCACTGTAAGTTTCCGTATTCGGCGCACTTTTGTTAGGGTTCCGTTTCTTGCTACGCTTTGCAGAGAGTATTTTCTGTCTTGCTCCTGTTTCTCTTAGTCAAGCAGAAAAAATTTCATCGAATATTTCTCCCTCCCAGATACATTTCCTTCGACTTTTATCTGGCAGGCCAATTTTTGGGCTCGTATTTTCTGCTGCTTTATTTCTCGATCTCGTCGTAGGAAGATTCTCTTTTCTAGTGTTGCCTTTCGTTCAAATTTTCCTGTCATTAGGGCTGGATTTTTTTGCAAATTGGGGGTCATTATATCTGATGATTATTTTGGTCTAGTGGGGGTAGGGTTTATATGTTTTGAACTTCTCCCTCCCAGTAGGTTTAACTTATAACAGTGCGATTAGACACGGGATTAGACCGCTGTCTGGAAGTGAAGGGGGGTTACGGAGGTGGTTTTTGATGGGCTTATGACCCGTGGAATTGTGGAATTTCTAGGAATTGATTTTTAACTTGAATGTTCGTATTTGGGCAGGCCGATAAGATCGCTACTTTGGTAAAGGCTGCCGGTGTGTCAGTCGAGGGATACTGGCCTGGTCTCTTTGCCAAGCTCTGCGAGAAGAGGAGCGTGGACGACCTCATCACCAATGTCGGAGGTGGTACGTTATCTACTCACTGAACTGTACTACTGTCCGCTTCGCCAGTGATTAAACCACTTTCTTAAAATCTGCAGAATTCAGATCTTTGCTTGAGACGGGGGTTCTTCTTGCAACCTCTGACTTTCTGTGGGTTCATATCAGGAGGTGGCGGTGCTGTCGCTGTGAGCGCCGCGCCTACTTCTGCTACTACCACCACCGAGGCTGCCCCCAAGGAAGAAGCCAAGGTAAAGTGTTTCTCCCCGCTGGGAAATGATGCTCAAGATGATTATTACTTTGGCATCTGAAATGGGTTCAATGTTCTTTCATTCACGATAGAGAGTACATTTTACTTGCTAATAATAATAATATTGTTATTTAGTTTTGTTCAGTTTTGTGGTCGCTTGTATTGTGGTTTTTTAAGTTGTTCGTCTCTCAATTGTTCCCGTGGTTGGTTGCAGAAGGAAGAGGAAAAGGAGGAGAGCGATGATGACATGGGATTCAGCTTGTTCGATTAGATATGCCCCTAGAGGGCCTCGGTCATTCCAATCTTGAGCTGTGTTTTGTTGGAGGGCGCTTTGTCCAAACGCAGACTTTAATACACAAATTTCTCTCAATTTTAGTTTTCCCTACTTGTGAGATGGGATGGATGACTGTCGCCTCATGGAACAGTTGTTGTGTGCATTGGTTCAATCTTTGTCCAATCACTCGTAAGAATGGTCTTTAACATTGTTCATTCCATGGCTTGTGTCCCTGGCAATCTATGCTTCTATGTGAACGCTGTGGGCTTGCTACCAGCTGCTTTGGTTTCCCTGTATGTTCGTAATCCGATCGGTTTACTCGTTGCCTATTGATTTATAGACCTCAATTAAGAAAGGAAATCTTCACAGTACATCTTAGACCTTTTTAAGCTCACGTTACGGAAGGACTTGATCAAAGTCCTGGGGAGATCCCTCGAGGACAGCTTTTCTATTTAAATTTTGTGTTTTCCGGAGGCGGTTCCAAATACTTAGTCGTCGCAACGAAATCCGTTGATTTTTTTTGCACTGAAATGAGTTTATTTTTTGGCCACACATTTTCTGGCCTGTTCCGTGCTTTTATACAAGTTTGCTGTAATAGTAGGCTAAATAATTTCCTCGAATTCCTGCACGGTAGTATCAAAACTACAGAAATGCCGAGCATGTCTATTTTTCTCGAAGAAGAGTATCTAGGCAATATTTTAGTATTCTACTTTTCATTATGCTCATACAAATATTGTTACGTGAGTGCATGGGAACCCGAGCATTTCGCAGACGTTCAGGAATTTGCATCAGGTCATCTCATATTTGATAAATTTTTAGACTTTAGAAAATTGTTACCACCCCATTGAAATCAAATATCTATGCATGGGGTCTTGCATGTTTTGTTCTTTGAAGGTCTTTAAATTGGTGTTTAGCTATTTGAATTCTTCTTTCGATCTTTTAACCTTTAAATAACGGATTGGGAACTGTGGAAGAAACCGGTCTATGAACAATACTCATGTTGCTGCTAACTGCAATTGAATACATTGTTTTTGCGTTGCAGAGTGACTGGGAAAGCATGCTTCGCCTATTGCCCTCATGGAAATTGAAAGAAGGGCAGCAGTGGCTCTATGACTGTCTACATGAATCTCCATGACATTTTCTTGCAATTTGCACCACCTGATAATGAGAATGCATTCAATGACCTAGTTCGTGGACTTCCCTGATGCAACAGAACTGCATTCCTACTTTCCCAAAAAAAATGGATGAAAAAAGATTTTGCACATCTGATAGAGAGGTTTTTGTCATCTATCGGACACAAAACATCCGTGCTAACATTTAAGGGTTAAGAAGCATATAAACTAGTATCACATGATTACGTGTAGAAGCGCATTACAGACTTTGCTTTATTAATGTATATGAAGGTTTGATTCAACACTTGAGTGCTAAAATACTTCCTTTTTTTGCAAGCGATAGGTTTTGACAGGTGGAACTTCTCATGTTAGGATTTCAGCATTTTGTCATTCAAGTTTTCTTGGGATTGGCAATTTCAAGGTTTTCTTGTTTTCTAAAACTTGTTATGTGGGACTTAAGGCACGATGTATGTTCTGGAAATACTCAAAAATTAGGCAGTATGGATGAAAAATTTCTACAATGTTTTAGACATTTCACTTCTAATATTTCAAGCATTCAGACGTCCCAAAAAATTCTTAATTTATGCCTGAATTTGACCTTCATGTAGGGTAGTGCATGATGTTTACTATACTATTGAGAAGCAATATAATTGAATGGTTGACCCTTAAAAGGACAGAGTGGTGACTATAGAAATCATTCCTTTTGGAACCTTGTAACATCATCTATTTTCAAAATACCAAAAATACTCATTGGAAGTCAAATTACTATAAAAGACCTCTCCCTTTCACAATAAAATTTTGAGGATGAATAGTTGCACCTCTATCCTACTAGAAGGATTTCCTATCTTCTATCGGATCCAAAACATCTGTGTTGACATTTAAGGGTTAATCCTTAGAGGAGAGAATGGTGATCATAGAAATTATCCCTTTTGGAATTGTGTGACATCATCTACTTTAAAAAACTAGAAATACTAATTAAGAGTCAAACTATTGTAGAAGACTTTTCCATTCCCACTCTAATTCCAAAGATGAATAGTTGCACTTGTATCCTACACATGAGAATTCCTTGTCATTCATTGGACAAAAAATATTCGCCGCATTGTTTATGGGTTAATGGAATAAGTGAAAGTATATTTGCATTAATCCTTAAAGGATGGGCTAGTGCCTATGCAAATCATCCATTTTGGTATTGGGTGACATCATCTAGTATAAGAAACCCAAAAATATTCATTGTAGGTCAAATTATTGTGGAAGATCTCTCTTTTCTACATAGGATTTCGGAGATGAATAGTTGCACTTCTATCTTGCATAGAAGGATTCTCTATAATTCATCAACAAGAAAAAAGTATCGCTATGAGCCCCCAATTCGTTATTGGGAACTCCCTCTTTTTTTTTTTTTTTTTTTCATATTTTTTCATTTTAATTGCACTTTATTATACAAAAAGCCCTAAAAAGAGTGTAGAACCAAAATAGGAATGTCACATTCTAATATTGTATTTGGTCTAGTTTGAGTATGTTGTAGCTAGAATGGCCCAACCATGAGTTGTAAATAGGTTAGAATCCAACTGATTGTGGCAAATGGATCAATTATAAGTGATGAGAGTATCAGACTCAAAACCCCACGTGGGACGGACATCTCTAAGCTAGATTTGGTCAAGGGGACCCTGGTGAGGCATAGGAATTAGTTCTCGAAGATAGGTTCTAGTTTCCCCATTCCACCGACGAAATAGCAGAACCTCAAATTGTTGGCTTGTAAATGTCGAAAATACCAAGGCGGGATTGTGGAGGAATCTAAGGTTCAAGGAGCGTGGTTTGGGGTTAAAACCATGCCCGGGTACCAATGGCAAAGTCGGTTTGCCAAGATTCTCCTCGGTGTGGAAGATTCCCCGGCCACTGATAATTAAACGAGGGGGTGGAAATTGTCCCCCTTGGGCCGATGTGTAGAATAAGAATATGAGCCTACACATGTGTCGTGGGATCCCATGAGAGGTTCCACGAAAAGTTTTGGAATTTTCTAATAGTCAAAAGATGTCTTTTTGGATAGTCAACTGCCCAAATCTACAATGGGAAGTTCCTGGAAATTCCCCAAGTGGCGGTAAAATCCCACTAAAAATTATTATACCTTCATTTATGTTAATAAGCTGCCTCGACAAGTTTCACAACATTCTGATTGTCAGAAGTACCCGAACCTATAACATTCCCTAAGAATTAACGGAAATTAAAGTCCATGATGGGTTTGATCGGTAGAGCTGGAGCATACAAAAATGGAATGGAGCGCAAGATAGGTCTTTTCTCACTCCCCCGTACCTACTTAGGAGCCTCAACTAGTTACTTTTGCTAAAAAATTCAACCCTCCAAAGTTGGGATTTCCCCCAGGTTTTGGCGTTAAATTGGCACTAGATTTTTTTGTGATTTTGAAGATAGAAATTGAGGAAGTGAGTTCCTTCGAGCTAAAAATGGCCTTCTGAAGCCAATAACTCAATCCATTTGCAATTCGGAGTTAATCTCCAAAAGTTATCTTAGTGGGCTAGCATAGGATGAAAACCTTGAGTTTTGGATGAAAATCCAAGAGGATAAGGTTAACTTAGATGGACGAGGAGAAGTGGGTGCCTGGGAAAGAGTATAAAAGGGCACCTCTTCTCCTCTCCCATCACCCCTTTTTTGTGTAATTGGGTCTATTGAGTCCAATTTATGTTGGAATTGTGACACTTAGCCACAAACCTTGCAACGTTGTTTTTTGGGCACTTTTGGCTATTGTCATTGTTTTTTGAGCTTGCAAGGTCTTTTGTGGGTCCCTTGCCTTCTCTTTTTGATTGAGCATGGCACTAACCCTTCCAAGCTTGAGCTTGGAGGTTTGTTTACCTTACCTTATTACTAGAGCTTATGTACGTTTACTTTGGTAGGTCCCTTTCGGCCACCCTCTTTGTTTTGTCATTGTAGTAACCCTAGAGCAACCCCCCATATAACTTGCGATGCCGCTTTGGGGGACCTTTAGTGCGAGTCGTTGATGTTACTAACCCGTGGCGTTAGCCTTTGAGTGTCTGAGGTGATTTCTTTGTCTTTTGTCCTTGCCCCTAACCGATGACGTGTTATTCCTTGTTGAGAGAAATGAGGGTGTGAGGGTAGTGGGTCCTACCCATACAACAAAGTTTTGAGCCTTTTAGGGGTGAAAAGTCTTAATGGCGAGGTGGAAAGGGAAAGTATGGCGAAGCTTTGAACCCCTTAGGGATGAAAAAGTCTTAGCAGTGTGTTAAAAGGGAAACAATGGCGATGCTTTGAACCCCCTAGGGGTAAAAAAAGTCTTAGTGGTGTGTTAAAAAGAAGGATGGCGGTGAAGCTTTGTACCCCCTAGGGGTACAAAGTCTTGGCAGTGTGTTAAAACCACCTCACAAGAAGATCGTGGGACTATGTGGCCTTTCGCCCCACAAGGCTTAATTTCCAAAACATGTTGGGAACAAACCAAGGTTTAGCCCCTCAAAAAAGAAAATGAAGAATTAGAAGTCGAGAAGAGTAAGTAGGATGGTTAGGGGAGGTTAGGGTAGGAACCTCGGCTTGACAAGCCAAGGTCCCCCCATATTGGCCCTGGTCTTCTTCTTTAAAGCCTTAGAAATTAGTACAAGAATTAGGCAAGCCCCAACGCCTAGCTCAAAGCCTCAAAAATTAGTACAAGAATCAGGCACGTCCTAGCACCCAACACCCAACAATCAACAGTCAATCAAGCCAGGTACCGACAGCAGGCAACGTGGAGAGCGGGCCGGAGGTAAGAGGGGCACAAGGAGGGCTGGGGTTTCAAAATCAGTTGAGGAGGGATTGGATTCCAAAATTAGCAGAGGGGTGGAGTTCCAAAATCAGCCAAAGAGGGGTTTGGCCCAAAATCAACAGAGGGGTGGGTTCCAAATTTAGCCAGAGAAAAGTGGGGTTCTAAAATCAAGCTATGGAAGGAGAGAAGAGACACTACTCGAGGTCCCTACCACTCTAATATAGCCTTGGGGTAGGGAATCCAACTCCCTGTCTCCCACAAAATCTCACGATGGTAGAAAAAGATGAGCAAAGAAGGAAGGATCCAAGATGGCATAAGGCCAGAAGAATGAGGAGAAACAACAAAGGGAAGGACCATTTGAAGGTGAAGAGCAAAAGTGGATAAGATAGGAAGGGAAATCCCCACAACTTACTTAGGCCTTAGATTAGAAGTAGGTAATCACCCCGAGATTAAGCATGGGACATAAGCGTTGGACGCAAGAAGTAGGACATAAGAGGTAGCTCAACTTGGAGAAGGGAATGACGCATACTTAAGATTAGTTTAGTAAGAAGGTCGGGGGTTAGTTGGGCCACCTTCAAGTGTGGGAGGAAAGAAAAGGAGGGAGGAAGAAAGAAGTAGGAGAGGAAATCGCCAATTAAATCCTTGTACCAATTTATTTTATGATTAGAACGGTAGTTCGTTGTCTCATGGCACGAGAGTTCATGGCAGAGGAGGTAGAGCTTTCGGTGGGCGCGAATAGCAACTCAATTCTGGGGTATGAGTTAACCCTCCCCAAACTTCCCCTAGGGCTCTAACTAGGAGTTGGTAGCTTGGGCCGAGGCCCATCCTTTGTTCAAGCCCTCGAGACCATAGATCAGGTCATTTCTTAGGGTAGAAACCTATAGAGGAGGTCTATAGCTTTCCAAAATCCTGAGGCACATCAAAATCGGAGTTATAGTGAAGAAGTTATCACCGGATGAAGTCTAGGGGTCAAATTGGATGAAGCATAGCTAAATGTCGGATTTGACAGAGAATTAATTAGATTAGTAGGAGGCTCCCAATTAGCATCCAAGGCCGAAGAGAAAAGTTAAGTCCGAATTATAGGTTAGGAGAAATTAGCAGATGAAATTTAGGTAAGGCTTGGATGAAAGTGTTGTCGAAATCCCTGATCAGGGTCTAACTCCAGATCTAGGTAGGGGCAATCCTTGTGAACCATCCCCCAAAATTTTGGACCTTTCTGAATTGGGGAACTAGGTGTAAGAGATGGATGAAGTTTGAAGAACCAAGTGACGATCAAACTTCATCCACCCATAACTTTGGCTAAGAAATTCGGATAAGGTCAAGTCTTATATTTTTTAAAATGGCACAAGATGAACTAGAGGTTACCAAAAATAGTTTTGCCCTGGTGTGGGCCCTACCTAAATCATCCAGCAGGCCCTCCCTTTAGTTGGCCCAAACATTTCAAGTAGGTTAAGTGGATCTTGCAATTGGGGGGGGGGGGGCACTTAGGCACTTAGTAAAAAATTCTTTGCTTGGAGGCATAATGGACTACACTTAGATACCCAAAAGTAGAAGTCACTTAACTAAAATCCAGAACCTGGTTGTCTTCGCGAATTACCTAGGGTGGGTAGTTTAGCACTAACAACTATGGAGTCGTTTATGGGTTAAAGTTCTCTAAGGTCAAACCACCCATTCTAGACTAGAGAGCCATACTCTACACTACAAGAAAATGAGTGTTTTATGACTGAAAATATGACTTGAAATGATTGGTGACTGCCTACAATCATATTCTTTGAGCCCAATACCTAGGAAAAAAATATAACTATAAATATAACTCATAGTCATATCTTTCCGTTGTATTTCAGTGATGTATAGTATACACCTTTGGGAATGCCAAAGTACTTCATTGGGAATGTGAGCTCCTACTTCGTCACCAAGGACTCACTCTTTTTTTTTTTTTTTCATATTTTGTCATTTTAAATGCAATTTATAATACAAAAAGCCCCCAAAAGAGTGTAGAACCAAAATAGGTGTGTTTCATACTAATATAGTATTTGATCTAGTTTTAGAATATTATAGCTAGAATGGCCCAACCACAAGTTGTAAATAGGTTAGAATCCAACTAATTGTGGCAAATTGGTCAATTGCACGTGATGGGCGTATCAGGCTCAAAACCCCACATGGAGAGGACATCTCTAGGTTAGAATTGGTCGAGAAAACCCTGGTAGGACATAAGAATCAGTTCCCAAAGATAGGTTCTATTTTCCCTATTTCATCAACGAAATAGCGGAACCTCAATTGTTGATTTGTAGATGTTGAAAATACCAAGACAAGACCATGGAGGAATCTCAGGTCCGAGGAGGACGTTTTAGGGTTAAAACTACGCCCGGGAACCAATGGCGAAGTTGGTTCGCCAAGATTCCCACCAGTGTAGAAGATTCCCCGGCCACCGATAATTAAACAAAGGAGTGGAAATTGTCCCCCTTGGGCCGAAGTGTAGGGTAAAAATATGAGCCTACACATGTGTTATAGGATCCCATGGGAGGTTCCACGAAAAGTTTTGGAATTTTCTAATAGTTAGAAGATGTCTTTCTGAACAGTCAACTACTCAAACCTACGATGGAAAATTCCTGGAAATTCCCCAAGTGGCGGTAAAGTCCCACTAAAAATTATTATAGCTTCTTTTGTGTTAATACGCTACCCTGACAAATTTCAAGACATTCCAATAGTCCAAAGGACCCAAATTGGCAAAATTCCCCAACAATTAACGAAATTTGAAGTCTACGGCAAAGTTGACTAACAGAACGGGAGCATACGAAAGTGGAATGGGGCCCAAGATAGGTCTTTTTCACTCCCCCACACGTACTTAGGAGCCTAGACTAGTTACTTTTGCTAGAAAAGTCACCCCCCCAAAGTTGAGATTTTTTTTTAGTTTTGGCGTTAAGTTGGCGCTAAGTTTCGTTGCCATTTTGAAGATAGAAAATGAGGGTTTCTTAGGCTAAAAATGGCCTTTTGAAGCTAATGGCACAATCCGTTTGTGATTTGGAGTTAATTTCCAAAAGTTAGCTTAGCAAGCCAATATAGGATGAAAGCCTTGAGTTTTGGATGAAAATCTAAGAAGATAAGGTTAACTTAGATGAACGAGAGGAGGTGGGTGCCTAGGGAAGAGTATAAAAGGCACCCTTCTCTCTCACCACCCCCTTTTTGTATAATTGGGTCCGTTGGGTCCAATTTATGTTGGAATTGTGGCATTTTAGCCACAAACCTTGCAATGGTGTTTTTTGGGCACTTTTGGCCATTGTTGTTGTTTTCCAAGCTTGTGGGGCTTGTGAGCGCCAAATTACTCACCCTTGATAATTTGTGAAGACAACGAGGTTTTGGGTTCCAACTAAGTGACTCTTACCTTTAGGTGTCTTAGCGTAGTCCATTGTGCCTTCTAAGCAATGGATCTTCTTACTTAGTGCTTGAGTGACTCCTAAACTATATATTTTTTTTCATTTATACTTAAACTCTATGTTTTTTTCTGTTACCCTTAACCTATATTTCTTTTTTCATTTCCCCTAAACTATATTCTTTCATTTATCCTTAAACTACATATTTTTTTTCATTCACCTTTGTTCTATATTTTTTTAATTATCCTAAACACTATTTTTTTTTTCCATTTACCTATGAACTATATATATTTTTTCATTTACCCTTAAACTAGATTTTTTTAATGTTCTAGAGCATCGAAATTGCCTATGAAACCTCAATAGAATTCAAGATTTTCAATTCCTAACCCCAAGAACAAAGTACTATTTTTTGTAGAAAAAAGTGCGTTTGTATTTGCAGAATTGTTATTTTAAACTTGTGTGGTTGTTTCCATCTTAGAATTCTAGATGTATCCTGGTAACTTAGAAATGTCCCATACAACTAATTTTGAATCCTATACTATTATTGTCAACCACCTTTGGGGGAGGGTGGAACCATGGTGCTAGGTTGCACCATTTCAAAATAAATATCAAAATTTTGTGAGATAAAAGCAATCTTTTCAAGAACCTCAACTTTCTCATTTCAATTTGAAAGAAGGATGAAATTTTCAAATTTGGATGCAAAAGTGTATGAATTTGATGGAATTGTGATTCCTAGTCGGAAAGATGGATGTATGAACAATGAATGTACTACATAATGTTTTTAGTGAGTGCCATGTTGGCATTTTTTCACCCTAAAAATCCTAAGCCCTAATTGTTGGTTACACTAACCCTCTGTCACTAACTGAGTCTCTTCCACAATCAAGAGTACTTGGGTGAATTCCCCACATATGATGGCCTTCTTATACCCATCAAAGGGAGATGTTACTCATGATGGCACTCAAGATGTCAACACTCATTGTACTAAGTAGTAAGTTAATCCCACTACTTACCTAGTCATGTGTGAAGTAATTCCTACACCAAGGACTAGGATACTCATTGCCATGCTACGTTTCTGATTGTTTAAGGCTACTAAGCCCAATTACCTATTGTTCTCCTCCCCTACTATTTTCAATGTACTCATAGCTTGTTTCTATGGCCTGCATTCTCTCCCATAGTTGTCTTGCTATCTTCCCTAAACCCTTTCTCTTTGTTTAGAAGTTGTTTCCATCATGTACGTTGTCTCTCACCAGTGTCTTGGACGCTTATAGTTTATTTCCAATATGGCTTTTGCAAGCAAAACTTGCTCAAAAAGTCTTGTGAAAGGCAAAGCTGCTCTTAAAATAGAAGAACGGGAGTCTCCTAGGAAAAGTGATCCTCCATCTCTTGTTCTGTCAGTTCCTCAGGAAATGTCATGGGAAGAGTCCTTCAATTTAGAGGGGATTCCAACAGACCTAAGAGAGAGGCTAGTTGTGTTGGCATAGTGTTTGTTAGGAGAGCAAATGTAGTTTACGATGTTCAATTCTTTCATAGGGTGGTCGGGCTTTGCAAGGAAGGTTTTTTGCCGAAAGAGGTGACGGAAGCCATGGTCCTAGTAGATGAGTATGAAGATGATTGGCCTCTTGGGAGGGTGTCAATAAGTCAAGGTACTTTCTGGACAGGTGCACAAAGCCTAAGCAATAGATTTCTTTTTTGAAGATGTATCAACATGTTTATGGCAATGTTCCCGACAACAAAGCCTTCAGCCAAACCTTCTTTCGAGCATGTATTTACTATTTCCATTCTAAGGTAAAGAGTTGCAAAAACAAGGTGAATTGGGCTGAAGCAGCTACGAAGGTGACAGAGGAGTGCTAAGCCCATGCCCGCAACAATCCTTTGAAGTTGGGCCCTCCCGCATTGAAGTAGCAACTTGCGGGCATAATGTGAGAGTGCTCCTCCTACTTCTAGCAACATGGTGGAAATGAGCAAGGTGGAACGAAGCATGGTGGTGTTGTAGACAACAACGTGCGAAAGCTAGAGGAGTTAGTGAAGGCGATATCAAGTAAGACTGCTGCTATTTGTGATGAGGTGTAAAATTTGGTTGAATTGAAGGAAGCGTATTCAAAATTGGAGGACCGAAAGCAGGAATTGGAAATTGAAGATGAGCCGCTAAATTCCACAAAGGACAATTTGTGCAAATGTTCCAAGGATCTTGCAAAAGTTGGGGACCTATAGGCGAAAGCATGTGTGGACAAGGAGCAGCAATTGATCAGCACTGACATTGCGTCCAATAACCCCAAATTGGAGGAATGTGAGGAGTGTCTTGAGAAAACAAAGAGATATGTAGTCTAGGATGAGGAGAAGTTGTATTCTTCCAAATAGGCGCTAAGTGAGTTGCAGAAGAAGTGCACAACCGTGAGAGCATCTCAATACTCCATCAAGCCGAAAGAGCCTGTTGGGAACAAGGTGTTGAGTCGAGGTGAACCACCAAATTTCAAACTCGATGCACCATGTGGATTATGCTCGCTACTCTTCGTTTCCAATAGCGCAATCATTTTTCTTGTGGTTGCTTGTTTCACCCATGGTACTTGTGGCCAAAACTCCTTTCAGGATGTCCCATTTGTCCTCGGTGCACAAAAGTGGCCTACCCTTTGTAGTTGGAATCCTAGGGGTTTGACATGTTAGAAACACCCGAGTGTAGCCTTAAACCCGAAGAGAAAGGAGTGGGTGGGCCGGTCCTGGTGCGTAAGAGGGAAGCTCCTATTGTTGTTGAGGGTGAACTAGCTACTAAAGTATACAAGAAATTGGTCCAAAGTAGGAGGTGAGCGCCAAATTATCCACCCTTGGTAATTCGCAAACACAACCAGGTTTTGGATTTCGGCTAAGTGACTCCTACTTTTGGGTGTCTAAGCATGGTCCATTGTGCCTTCCAAGAAATGAATCTTTTTACTAAGTGCCTAAGTGACCCCCCCAATTGCAAGATCCGCTTAATCTACTTCCAATGTTTGGGCCAACGAGAGGGAGGGCCTGCTGGATGATTTGGGTGGGGCCCACACCATGGAAGAACTGTCCTAGTAAACCTCTAGTTGATCTCGTGCCATTTCTAAAAATATAAGACTCGACCCTATCCGACCTTCCTAGCCAAAGTTATGGATGGATGAAGTTCGACCGCTACTTCGTTCCTCAACCTTCATCCATCACTTACACCTAGTTCCCCAATTCAGAGGAACCTGAAATTTCTAGGGATGGTTCACAAGGATTACCCCTACCCAGATCTAGAATTGGACCTTGATCAGGGATTTCTACTGAATTTTCATCCATGCCTTATCCAAACTTCATCCATTAATTTCTCCTAACCTACAACTTGGGATTGACTTTTCTCTTCAGCTCTGGGCCCTGATTGAGAGACTCCTCCTAGTGTACCTAATTCTCTATCACCCTCAGAGTCTAGCTATTCTTCATCCACTTTGACTCTAAACTTCATCTGGCTATAACTTTCTCAATTTCCACTTGATTTTGGGCATGCCTTAGGGTTTCGGAAAGCCACAGCCTTCCTTTTTATGCTTATGTCTCTAGAAATGACCTAACCTATGGTCCTACAGGTTTGACCTAAGGGTAGGCCTCGGCCCAAGCTACCAATTTCTAGTTAGAGCCCTACGGACAGTTGGTGGAGGATTAACTCATACCTCGGAACTTGAGTCGTTGTTCGCGCCTACTAGAAGCTCTACCTCCTCCACCATGAACTCCCGTGCCATGAGACAATGAACCACCGTCCTGATTATAAAATAAATTGATACAAAGATTTAATTGTTTGTCCTATTTCTTTCCTCCTCCCTTCTTTCCCTTCCTCCCACATTCTAAGGTGGCCCAACTACCCCTTGATCTTCTTACTACGCTAATCTTAAGTACACATCATCCCTTCTTCCAAATTGAGCTACTTTATACGTCCTACTTTTTACATCCTACACTTACATCTCACACTTAATCTCGGGGTGATTACCTACTTCTAATCTAAGGGCCTAAGTAAGTCTTGAAGATTACGCCCTATCCTATCTACCTTGCCTTTTTCTTTCAAGTGGCCTCTCTCTTGTTAGTCCTTCTCATTCTTTCGGCTTCTTGCCATCTTTACTTGGTTTGTCTCTCCGTTTTTTATGCCACTTGTAGGAGACGGGCGTTGGATTCCTCGCTCTGGTGAGTGTTTTAGCTCAAGGTCCAACCTCTTTCTTTTTTTCCCTTATTGCCCCTCCTCTTAGCCTCGGTCCCTAGCCCTTGGGTAGTTCCCCCAAAACCTAGATCCCTATGAGCAGACCCCCGAAACCCCACCCTTGTGAATAGACTCCCCAGAATCCCACCCTTGTGAGCAATACTCCCGAACCCCAAATCCAGTGAGTGATACCCCCAAAACCCCAAACCTAGTAAGTGATACCCTTGAAACCCTAGACCCTGTGAACAAACCTTCGAACCCTAGACCTTGTGAGCAATATCCCCTAAACCCCAGACCCTATGTACAAACCCCCAAACCCCAGACCTAGTGAACAAACCCCCGAAAACCGCAAACTCGATGAATGGTACCCTTGAAACCCTAGCCCCTTTGAGCGACACCCCCGAGACCCCAAACCTTGTGAGCGATACCCTCGAATCCTAGATCTTGTGAACAATACCCCTGAGACCCCAACCCCTGTGAGTAATACCCTCGAACCCCAAACCTTGTGAGCAAACCCCCAAAACCCCAAATCCTATGAGCGATACCCCCAAACCCCTAGATCTTACGAGTGATACCCCCCAAACCCCTAGATCTTACGAGTGATACCCCCTAAACCCCAGATCTGATGAGCAAACCCCCAAAACTCCAAATCCGGAGAGCGATACCCCCGAACCTCCAGACCCAGTGAATAAACCCTTGAACCCTAGGCCCTGTCGGCGATGGCACCCGGTTGGGTGGCCCCCTCCCCTTCCCCTGGATATCGGGGTTGGACTGCAACTGGTAGGGTTCTAGGTTGTTGGGCTAGTTTTTTTTCCCTCAAGCTAATCTTTAATAAAAAAAAGGGTACAAAGGTTGTACTTCTACTAGCAGTGGTTAGCCCTGCATAGGCTAAGAACTTGCTCTAGGTATCACTAATTACCCTCTATACAATTCTGACTTCTAGATTTTATCTTTTGGGACCTAAACCTTGGTTTGTTCCCTACGTGTTTTGGGAACTAAACCTTGTGGAGAGAGGGGCCATGTGATCTTATAGTTCTTCCGTGAGGTGGTTTTAACGTACTACTAATACTCTTAATCTAGGGAGGTTTGAAGCTTCACCGTATGAGCGGGACCCACTACCCTCATACTCTCATACATCTCAACCAAGGAATAGTATGCCATGGTTAGGGACAAGGACAAGGACTTAGACACTCAAGCCGAGTGACACGGGTTAGTAACATAAACGACTTGTACTAAAGGCCGTCCAAAGCAGCATCACCATTCATATGGGGAATTGCTCTAAGGTTAGTCCACAAAAAAAACAAGGCAAGTAACCAATCAGGTCTCCTAAAGGCAAGCACCCACAACCTCTAGCAACCTAGGAAGTTAGTCAAAAGCTTCCAAGCTCAAGCCTGGAAGAGTTAGTACCATGCTCAATCAAAAGAAAAGGCAAGGGACCTACAAAAGGCCTTGCAAGCTCCAAAAAACAACAACAATGGCCAAAAGTGCCCAAAAAACATCATTGCAAGGTTTGTGGCTAAAATGCCACAATTCCAACATAAATTGGACCCAACGGACCCAATTATACAAAAAGGGGGTGGTGAGAGAGAAGGGTGCCTTTTATACTCTTCCCTAGGCACCCACCTCTCCTGGTTCAACTAAGTTAACCTTATCTTCTTAGATTTTCATCCAAAACTCAAGGCTTTCATCCTATATTGGCTTGCTAAGCTAACTTTTGGAAATTAACTCCAAATCACAAACGGATTGTGCCATTAGCTTCAAAAGGCCATTTTTAGCCTAAGAAACCCTCATTTTCTATCTTCAAAATGGCAACGAAACTTAGTGCCAACTTAACGCCAAAACTAAAAAAAAATCTCAACTTTGGGGGGTTGACTTTTCTAACAAAAGTAACTAGTCTAGGCTCCTGAGTACGTGTGGGGGAGTGAAAAAGACCTATCTTGGGCCCCATTCCACTTTCGTATGCTCCCGTTCTGTTAGTCAACTTTGCCGTAGATTTCAAATTTCGTTAATTGTTGGGGAATTTTGCCAATTTGGGTCCTTTGGACTATTGGAATGTCTTGAAATTTGTCAGGGTAGCGTATTAATACAAAAGAAGCTATAATAATTTTTAGTGGGACTTTACCGCCACTTGGGGAATTTCCAGGAATTTTCCATCGTAGGTTTGAGTAGTTGACTGTTCAGAAAGACATCTTCTAACTATTAGAAAATTCCAAAACTTTTCATGGAACCTCCCATGGGATCCTACAACACATGTGTAGGCTCATATTTTTACCCTACACTTCGGCCGAAGGGGGACAATTTCCACTCCTTTGTTTAATTATCGGTGGCTAGGGAATCTTCCATATCGGAGGAATTTTGGCAAACTGACTTCAGCGTTGGTTCTCGGACATGGCTTTAATCCCAAACCATCTTCCTTAGACCTTAGATTCCTCCACAATCCCGCCTTGGTATTTTCGGCATTTGTAAGCTAACAATTTGGGGTTCTGCTATTTTATCGGTGGAATGGGGAAACTAGAACCTATCCTCGGGAACTGATTCCTATGCCTTACTAGGATTCCCTCAACCAAATCTAGCTTAGAGATATCCATCCCATGTGGGGTTTTGAGCTTGATATGCCCACTACTCAAAATTGATCAATTTGCCACGATTAGTTGGATTCTAACCTATTTACAACTCGTGATTGGGCCATTCTAGCTATAATATTCTCAAACTAGACCAAATACAATATTAGAATGTGACATTACTATTTTGGTTCTACACTACTATTTTGGTTCTTCACTTTTGGGGGGAATTTTTGTATATAAAAGTGCATTTAAAATGGCAACATATGAAAAAAAAAAAAAGAGTGAGCCCCTGGTGACGAAGCAAGGGCTCACCCCCCCCCCACTCCTACCTATTAAGCTAATCTTAAGGACGTGTCATACCATCCTTCAAGGTTGAGCTACTTCTTACGTCCTTCGTCTTACGTCTCGCACTTAATCTTGTAGTGATCACCTAATTCTAATCTAAAGGCTTAAGTAAGCCTTAGGGATTTCACTTCCTATCTTATCTACTTCCACTCCTAACCTTCAAATTGTCCTCCCTCTTGTCACTCTCTCATTCTTTTGTCCACTTGCTAGTTGCTTTGGTAATGGTTTAAAGAAGAAAAGGAGCTGGATTCCTCGCCCTAACAATTTGTTTAGTGCGGTTGGATGTATCTTGTTGGCCTCCTCTTCTCTTCCTACCTTGATTACTAGACCGCCCCTCTCCTTCCGTCGGCTTTAGAAAACCCTCTTCTTTTCTTTAGCCCTAGATAGCCCAATACTTGTGATCCTCAGCTCCGACTTCCCCAGTACCGGAACCCCACCACCCTGATTCCCTAGTACCAAAATCCAAAGCCCTAACTTTCCTAGTTTTTTTTGTACTGAAATCCAAAGCCCTGGCTTTTTTAATACCGAAACCCCATAGCCCCGACCACTTTGGTACCGAACCCCAAGTCGGACTCCCTCTGTACTGAATCTCAAGCCTGACTCCTCCAATACTGAATCCCACAACCTCGACACCTCCAATACCAAACCCCATCCTAACTTCTTCAATATTGACCCCCTCATTACCAAACCCCAAGCTTGACTCCCTCGATACCGAACCCCAAACCCGACTTCCTCAATACCGAACTCCAAGCCCAACTCCTCTAGTATTGATTCCCACAACCTCGACCCCCCTAATACTGACCCCCACAGCCCCAAACCTTATCCTAACTCCCTATCGGCAACTACTACCACCGCAAGTAGTTGGCCCTCACCTGCTCAATGCCCAACTAGGGGTATCCGGCATTGGTCTCTCGAGTATCGGGGTGTCGGGGGGCTAGCGAGTTGGGTGCTAGGTTGGTTTGGTGTTGGTTGCTAGACTGGCTTCCTTTTTTGCTAATTTTTGTGAACTCTAAGGGGCTTTGGGGCATACCATGTCTATGGTTTGTCGGTGTAAGCTAGGTCTGTGGAATGGTGACCTCACTCGATTTCTCTCTAATTCCTCTTCATACTCAACTTTGACCTCTACTCCTACTTTTTTGGGGCCTGAACTTTGGTTTGTTCCCAACACGTTTTGGGAACTAAACCTTGTGGGGAAAGGGACCATGTGGTCTCACGGTTCTCTCATGAGGTGGTTTTAACACACCACTAAGACTTTTTACCTCAAGGGGGTTCAAAGCTTTACTATCGTTCCCCTTTTTAATACACCACTAGGACTTTTTTACCCTACGGGGCTTCAAAGCTTCACCGTATGGGCGGGACCCACTATCTTCACATCCTTGTGTCTCTCACCAAGGAATACCACATCAATGTTAGGAACAAAAAAAAAGGGACTTTTGACACTCAAAGGATTAGCAACATGGCATTAGAGAGAAATTCGGGTCTCTAGATGCCCAACTTGGCTTTTTAATTTTCTGGCTACATAATTCAAGAAAATGCCACCTTGGACATTGCCATTGTAGAGTATATGGTGATGCTATGAGATTTGATAGTCGTTGCCAGCTATGGGAGCAAGGGGTTGGAAACAATATTATGAAGGTGTACCAGTGTCCCATGTCTTGTCTTGAAAATTAAAAAAAAGACTTTGAAAATGGGTGTACTACATCCGGACTAGTCTAGGATCCTTACAGTAGGGGAGCCACCTTTGTTTTGGTCACTAATGTGATGTCTTGCCAAATTTGGAGGGAATTTCAAACTTGGCACACATCTAGTCTCCTAGTGCAAAATTGGCCCAAATGCAAGAAGCTAGTGTACATTACTATCACGTGTTCTTGTTGATTAGTGGGCAAACAACAATGTTTGGGGTTGGAAACCGTTAGTGTGATCATTGCCAATTGCTAGTGATTGGTTGTTGTTGCATTGGAAGTTTGGCTAGTATGTGAGAATGGAGAATCGTAGACCGGTTTCGGAGATTGCAGCAGTGACGCTCTACAATACACACAATGACCTAGGAGAGTGGATTCCCACGAGATACAAGAGGTTGTCTTGGATGAGATTAAATCCTAGTAGAATTGGAACTTGGGCTAGAGAGTCTCGCGGACATGGTGGTGATAGCATGAGGGGATCTTATAAAGCTCAAATTGTGGACTTCAGGGTGAAGGTTGATGGCCCAAGCTTGTTACTAACAAGCCTATACTAGAGTCCGTGCTGGTTAGGCATACTTACTACAGGCATCAAGTGCTCCTAGATCCAGAAATTTGCCACAACCGGGTTCCATACAACTATAAGAGTACATTTTGTATTGTGATTGAATTTTAAATTGTTTCCAAAAGGTTGTTTTCCTCTAAAGTGTTTTCCTCTAAACTATTTTTTGAGTATTAATTCTTGGTGTTGTGTTGTGGGTTGAAAATAGTTGTGTACCTGTCATTTTTTTAGGACTAGGTAGACCTAGATTCTATACTTGGACCCATTGTGGTTTTGCACAGCAATATTGGGGAAGCCATTCGCAATGGTAGATCTCAAAACGAGCTTCTTGATAATGGGATTTTTTTTTCTAACCTCGTTTATGTTCTACCTACACCAAGCCTTCTCTATGGATCAATTGAGCCACTACTATTGCCAACTTTCACCAATCTTAAGTGGCCCCTCCTGGATATGCATACCTGCCATACTACCGAAGCTTTTCAATTCAAGCTTTGCCAAGATTTTCAAGATGTTACCAAGGCCACCACTGGAAGCCAAATGGGACATCTCCAGTGGTTTATTCCATTGCATGTCTTTGTGGATCTATTTGCTCCTGAGTAGGACAATATGAGACGCACAGCCACCTTGTACGTTGTCAACAATCCTTCTAAAGAACTATTTGTGAGCCTCATGGATCTAGGTTGGTGTGAGCCTTCAAGTTGGTACTTGGAAGTCAAGGTGTTTTTTTTTTTCGTTTTGTTAGTATTTTAGCATAATTATATGCAAAAATGCATAAAAAGAGTGTTTGAGTGATATTTGGTAGAAGTCCCTACCAATACAGTGAGGGGTCATCCTAGAAGTGTAGAGTATATAAAATACTCAAATTTCATACTTCTAGTGTCTAGTTGAGAGTCTGAGAGGTTGATTAAGTATTTCCGAGAGAATTGAGGGTTTGAATGTTAGCCAGTCCTAGTAGTTGTACATGTTAAACTAAGTCTGACAATTGCATTTGACAAGCTGGCTAAGTCCATTTTAGTTCTAGAGAGTCTAGTATAGGTCACCATTCAATTCGTAAAGAATTTGGATTGGTAAGTTCTTATTTGCAAATAACTTATAGAAGAATTATCCAATCTGCAAATAAAGTGATGGGAAAGCGACCGGAGTATGAAGAAAGGTGCTTTTACTCTAAAAGCATGCCAAGAGACGACATTGGAGCCGGTTGTTCTAAGATTTTCCGATACAAGAATAATTTCCCCTCGGGCGGAAATTAAAAGGGAATTGCTAATTTTAGCTTCCCTATGAATAGTGCAAAGTGAAATGTAATGTTGCACTTTGGTGTTAGGAGTTTACTAGAAGCTACCCAAAAAGTTTCGGAATTTCGTGAAACTATTACAATGACTCTATGGGAAGTCAATTGCCTTTTAACATGGTCGTAAATTCCTAGGAATTACCCATGTTGCGGTAAAATCCCACTAAAAATTAGGATAGTGTGCTGTATGCTAATAAAGCATTCCACAAAGTTTGAAGACATTCTGACATTCCTAGGTATCAAAATCGGCAACGACATTGGACTTTTGAAGAATTTACGACTTTACGGCGGGTTGACTCGCGTACCAGGAGATGGCGGTGTCCAAATGACATGAATGAGGGGTCTTTTCTTACTCCCATGAACCTTTTAAGTAACCCTAGATAGATGGTTTCCTCAAAGGAAACAAATTCCAAAAGTTAGAGTTTTCACCTTTCTTTGGAGTTACCGTAAGTTGATTTTACACTTATGAAGGGCTGGGATGAAAAGGGTAGGGGGACCCATAGGCTAATTTGGGTCTTCTAAACACAATGGCGCAATCATTTTTCAATTTGGAGTTGTTCCCTAGAAGATAGGAGGGGTCCAACAGTAGGTTTGACTTTTTTAGAGTAATTAGCGGTAATTCAAAGTTAATTTCGCAAATATCTTTTGGAAAATTGAAGATTGGATTTGGGTAAGACCTCTTTTCTTGCGTAACAATCCATCTTTTGTTTAAAGAAAGACAATTTAGAAATACTTTGGGTTAATTAGCAAAATATATAGGTTAATTAGGGTTATTTTCAAAATATCTTTGGGAAAAGATCTTGGATTTGATTTAGCCAAGATTTATTAGCTAAATGGAGAGGGTTCTAGAGAATTCTTCCATTAAACAAAGATTATTTTGGAACTACGTTAGGGTAGTTTAGGAAATATCTCAGGATCAAAAATAAATGTTTTTCCACCGACAACTTACCGGGGAGGGGCCTAGGGCAAATATAAAAGGCCCTTCCTTCAAGGTTGTTGGTACCCTCATTCTTATATCTAACCTTTGCTTTTGTGCTACTGGCGTGGTCGGAGCACTGATCTAAGTCGAGATTCGACCAAGTTTCATTCTAATTCTTGATTTGCACACTTTGAAGGATGAGAGGGTCCCTTCGGAGTGATTTCTATTTGATTTCTTTAAGTTCTCGGGGCTAAGACTCCATTTTCTTTGAATTGTGAGAGTTTTGGAAGGGATAGACCTCCAAACTCTAATTTCGTTTAAGATTTCTTGAATACTAACAAATTGTGCTCATTACAACAGAATTTGGTATTAATATACTTAAGGTGGTGAAGCTTGACTTTGCCAAAAGTTTATTAAACCAACCCCTGCCCAAAATTCGTTGTATAATGAAGATTGGGACTTTAATTGCTAAAGTTCGATTTAAACGCTGTCATGCGTACCTCCTTTAGTGATTAAACTTGAATACTTTGAAATTTTAAAAGAATTAATCTTTAATGTTTGGTTTAAACACTGTCATGTGTACCTCCTTTAAAGATTGACTTTCAAAATACTAAAATTTGATCATTGACACCGTGTATACCCGGGGTTGCCCCCACATGGCGAAGCTTTGACTTAGAAAGATTTGAAATTGACACTTGGGAAAATTTCCTTATTTGCATGCTTGGAAAAATGCTCTGCAGGTGTACTAATTAGGGACATTCGATTTAGTGAGAAAGATTAGAGAAACGTAGTCAAAATTTCTTGGTTTGAACTCCTGATAAAATCTTTAGTAGTAGTTAGAGAAAACCAAGATTTAGATTAGTTTCCCTTTAGTTAGAGTCATCCTAGAAAGAGAGTTTTAATTAGCTTAGAATACTTAGTTGTTTAGTTTTAACTTTTTCCCAAAAATCCCCCAAAATTAGATTGTTAGTTTAGAATTTAAGAAGTTCCCCAAAACCCCAAAATTGATTAGTTTTAGCTAGAGAATTAATTAAGTCTTGAAAATTAGATTAGTCAAAAGTCCGTTAATTAGATTAGCATAGTGGAGTTGTAACCAATATAAAATGCCAGGACCAAGAACTTAACCGAATAACC
This sequence comes from Straminergon stramineum, assembly GCA_963920665.1. Taxonomy (NCBI): domain Eukaryota; kingdom Viridiplantae; phylum Streptophyta; class Bryopsida; order Hypnales; family Calliergonaceae; genus Straminergon; species Straminergon stramineum. The sequence continues at coordinate 16,159,992 of OY987269.1, read as the reverse complement.
AGTTCAACTTAAATCATAATCCAACAAACTGGACCGATCAACAAAGATCAGTACCAGAGCAAGAGAGGATCCAACCAGACAAACCAAAGCAAACGAGAACCCAATTGGACGGAACCAGAGCAGACGAGAACCAACTGGACGGAACCGGACGACTGACGGCCAATCGCGCCCCGCCACATGGTGGACTCCCGGCGGCTCAGCTGGAAACTCAACCAAGCGGCTGAGTCAGGTGACTGAGCGAGGAGCTGATCCAGGCAACTGAGCCAGGGACTGAGCGAGGGAGCTGAACCAGGAACGGAGTGAGGAGCTGAGCCAAAGACTGAAAACTAAAGGTAAGGTTCAAATTCCAATTTGTAGTGCATTGAAGTTTCAAAATTCTCACAAGTTCTTAAACTAAAGCATTCATTCATACTTCTACAAATAAGTTGGAAGTCCACTTGAATTTGCTCTAAATCTCCATCCCTTTCAAAACCACAAGTTTGCAAAACAAAGATCAATGAATTGACATAACCAAGAGAAGAGAGGAAGTGAGTAGGAGAGAGACGAAGAGAAGGAATCTAGATAATTAATGAGGTAATAATCTTTTGCATTTTATTTTATTCTAATTACTATTCACTAAGTTGTTGGTTAGTCATTGATTAGGATTCTCTTAGGAATTAGAAGGCTAGGCTTTGGTTAGGTTTTGTTTTGTTAGGCTTAATAAGACAAATAGATAAAGACAAAATGCCAACTAATATCTTTTGAAAGATTAGGAAATTACAAAATAATTAGGATTTATTAGATTTGATTTGATTTAGCAGATTGAAAAGGTTTCGAGGTATTGAAATAATTTCTAATTAATTAGGAATTGTTTTAAATACAATCAAAATTAATAAAATCCCATAACCATTAGTAGGAAAAGAGAAATTGAAATTGAAATACAACATTGAACGAGGATTAATTTCAAATTGTGCAATGAATTAGCAAAATGGAGGATGGAGCAGGTTACTATGAAACCATTCATCTCGTGATCCTTGAGGACAGTACGATCGATCACTTCATGGGAAAGGTATGTTAAAATTCTTTATATTTCATTTCTTTTAATTTCAATTTGATTAAAATTTCACTTGATAAAACAAACCATTGGAAACTGTAGGAAAATTAGGAAAGAAAATTAACATTTAAAAAAAAATCAAAAATTAAAATTTTTCATTTAGAATAAAAAATAATTAATGAATGAAATTTAACTCGTTAGACTTTTAAAACAAATTTCATTCATTAATAATTTTTTAAGAATTTAGTTTTTAGTGTTTTACCTTGTTGGGAAGGTAATTTCTGAATTTTCATAAAACCCTAAAAATACTAATAGAAAATTTAGTTTATGATAGATTAGAAGATAATTAAAAAGAATTTCTAAAGAATCTTTAAGGAATCATTTAAATTAGGAATCAATTAGGGAATCTTTAAAAGATTCCAGAACCTCTTTTCATTTAAAAAATACTTTAATTTTAAGTGAGAAAAGGTTGGATGAAGTTTGATCTCAATTTGGATGAAGTTCTTTAATTAGTGGTCAAATTAGGTTTAGTCTTAGAATTAGGTAACTAACATAACTAAAAACTTAACCCTAAAATTTAGATTGATTTCAATTAGTTTTACTATTTTTAATTTGTGGATGAAGGTTGTGATGTAGTTTAGGGATCAATATTTCATCCATTCATTTCTTTTATTAGGAAAGTCAGAATTTAACTTGCTTTACCATTTTGGAAAGGTCAAATTACATTCTATAAAGTAGGTTAGATTGATGTTAGTTTGGATTTATCTTTTGATTAGTTATCTGATTTAGTTAACCATAGTTTAAAAATTAGGATTTAAATGATTTAAGTTCAATTTGGATATTTAAACACAAAGTGTCCATTGCTTGGAAGGCGCGAATTGAACTTAGATTAAGAACACCCTAAAGAAATTGATTTAACCAACCGTTAGAACCTATGTGCACGTTTTAACTCGAAGGGTGGAGTTTAAAACACTCACATGACCCTAAATAGAAAGTCAAATATTCGTGGTTTGGAATTGAATGTAGTATGAAAAAAAAGAAATTAGGAGTATCACATTTGATATCATCATCATTAGTATAGAATATTCAATGTTTTGGTCCACCCATAAATGCAAGTGGACACATAGAAATCTCTATAAATTGACCTACTAAAAAATGTTTCATTAAATGAAGTGAAGGCCTCTTGATCGTTACTTCCATAGACCAATGCTACAAATGAAATGAAATTGTAATATGATAACAATTCTTGAAGATCTTAGAATGTTTATCTTTTTGGGAGGGAAAAAGTAAATATGCAAGTTATAAGGAAGAGTGATTAGTATAAGTTGTAAGACTACGCTAAGTTATGTGAATAGTGTTACATGAGTAGGGCAAGGCAAGTGAATGTGGTTCGTCATATTTATGTATTTACATCACCCTCAAGTGATTCAGAGTCACTCGTTACACGATCTTGCCTCCCGCGGAAGGTGTAGCATGGCTTCCAAGGTGACAAAGTACGAGAGATTGAGAAATCAAAACATTGAAATGAACTCACAAAAATTGACTGATTTAGGCTTGTTGGAGCTTGTAATACAATTGACGGGCCTAGGTCAATTGAGATATGACAATGACCTATCTTCTCTAGTATTTTTCATAGGGTGGAATAAATGTGCAATGGAATCTTGCAATTCAGTAGTTGGTAATTTTTTGTTATTGTTTTAACTTCTTTATTTAATTTCAATGAACACATACTAGTAAGATGCATTGTAGTTATAAATAATGTCATGTACCGTATTAGATGAGTTACTCATTCAAGTATACTTTGTAGCATTGTTAGCCTTGCCTTCATAATCAAAAAGCCTAATATACTTGTTTTTTTAAATGAGTGCAATCATCACAAGGCATGGTGATTCACAGTAGTCATATTCTTTGTTCCCATAGATTTTTATTTTTCATCTCTTCTTGTACTCATTGTTCTATGCTTTTTTCAATTCATGCCATGCAATATTGATGATGATAGCACATGAGAAAGCGCTTCCATGCAACACACTCGACATTATCACACTTGAATACAAACAACTCCTTCATCAACAACTTTGAGAAGCCAATAGTTTAGCATCAATATTAACCTATAGAAAATGGAGAATTCCTTGACAAAAGTGACAAGAGAGATTGCGAATATGCCAAATGATGTGCAAGTGGAATTGTTTCGCAGAATTGCTAATTTCCCTACAATTACATTTCCGATACTAGAATTGACTTCTAATGTGCTTGCAGGTTTTTTTGAGAGCAACCATGGCATGCCCCTTGAGAAGCCAAATATAGTCAAACAATTAGGAGGAGGCATGAGCTTTGGCATTGTAAATCCCACGTTTGAGAGGCGTACATGAGCAATAAAGAAAAAGGCAACAACTACAATGGATAGTAGCTATGACACATATGGTACTTCAGAGGAAGTAGAGGAAGAGGCATCTCAAGATGAGTAGCCTAAGCTAAAGGTCAATACACATTCCATCTAGGTACAAGTGATATTGCTAGAGGATTGAATAGGCAAAGAGGCCTAACATCTTATTCAATGTTGGAAATGGCATGTAATAGAGGGACAAACATGCATTTGGATTTTTATATAGGACTATGTAATTGTTAGAAGTCATGTCATTTATAAGAATGTAAATGTGATTTCACAAAGTAATTCTCATAAATTCCTAACTTCTTTTAGTCATGGCAATTTTGTTGTGTCAAGAAGTAGTCACAAATGAAGAGTTCTGACTCAATCTAGTCGCAAAGACACATATTTGACTATTTGTAGTCACAAATTCTAATTTCCAACTCATTGCATTCATAATAGATGAATTGTGATTAATTGTAGTCACAAATTAGCATTGGTGATTGAAGTGAGTCATATAAATTCATTTTTCAATTGTTTTGTTACAAAATTTATATTCATGATTTAGTTTAGTGTGAGACATGCGTTTCTCAAAAGTCATAATAATTTTCACTACTCTTACTCATAGAAGAGATTAACTAGCAAGTTTGATAAACAAATGTAGTTTTGTGTTGGTGGTCTCAAGGGATTGAACATCAAAGTAATCAACCTAGGCCGTGGTCTACAAAACCTAGTAGGAATAGGAAGATGATTTCAAGAAGGGATGTGACATTGATGGTAGATGTGGAAGAGGATAATCTCTTCTCTAAAGACACGGAAGATACACTCATAGGGGAAGAATTAGTAGAGGACAACAACAACCAACTCAATGTAGGAGAGGACGAAGATGGCCCAAGTGAGGAGCCTTGCACTGATGTTTTGGACGAGTTGGAGTTATGGGAGGTTGGCATATTGAAGCACATGGCTAAAAATGGAACAAATCCATTGCAATTATGGGAGAAGATGCACAAACTTGGATGAAAGGTGGGGAAAGAGGTTAGCAATATTCAAGATAGTCCAGGTCGTCATAGGTAGTTGAACCTCAAGCATTTGGGAAGAAATCTACAAAAAATTGAATAGAAATATTGGGTTGAAGTAGACCATGCACGGTGTCCTATAAGAGTGCATAGGTCTAATTGGTTGACAAAGCTTTGTAGATACTCTCTAGACTTAGATTGGAGCATGGACAATTTCAAATCTCATCCCCAAAGTCTCTTGATAGAAATCAAGTGAAGGATAAATTGGCATTACAATTTGAATACTGCAGTGGGCTATGTGATGTTCCAAAGGATGTTTTCTTCCAAATTTTGCAATCCTAAATGTACACAAGGAGGTCAAATATGAAGAAATTGATAGAGTCCAATGGTCACATCCCCTCATATGTCAAAAAACAACATTTGGAGAACTTCAAGAACCTCATCAAGAGGACGGACAAGATAGCAGAGTTTAAAAGGATGAAGGTTGTATGACAAACTGTGCAAAATGTATCCAATAGTAGGCACTCTAAGGGAGAAGTGAAATTGCCTCTTGTAAGTGACATCTACATTGATTTCAAATTGTTTTACTTAAGCCATTTTAGATGGCATTCCTTGATTAGAGTGAAATGAGACTGGTTTCCAAGGACATTGAAGTGTTATTTGAGTGACCATATGAAGTGAAGGTTTCTTGGGATGCATCCACTAATGTTCATAATTGAGATAATGAAATGAGGTTAGGCATATGAATACTTGCAGTCATAAGGAAGAGTGGAAGATAGTCATATGACTAAGTAAAGTCATGTCATGCAACTACTTGTAGTACTTGTAGTTTTGTATGGCCAATTTGGTGAATTGTTGTTGTCATGTGTAAGTACAAAGGTAGACCCTTAGGTGTGGGAAAATGTTTTCAAACAATTGTTTTGCAGGTTGCACATTTGGCTAGACCCCCAACACAATTAGAAGTAGAAGCAAAGCTTGCAACACTGGAGGAGTCTAGGCACAATCACTTATCAAGTTCAAGAAGGGCGGCTAGGAATTCAAGGATGAGCAATGGAGGAGGCCTAGAAGAAGTGCAGAAAGAATTGTATACTTTTCAAGACTCTGTTAAGGAGCAATTAAGTGACATGAGGACCCTAATGAAAGAGATCTTGTAAGAGTTATGAAAGGAACATGGAGGAGGGAGGCACCCATCAAGTTCTTAAGTGGGCACTATAAGACTAGAGGATGCAATTGGTGAACAAATGGTGGAGGGATTGGTAATTGGGAGGACCCACAACCCAAAACAAGTAGAAGATGAAGTTCTTCCAATTGTGCATGCAATCAATGTGTTAGAAGTCACGGTAGTGGAAGCGGCATCTAAGTTTGAACAAAGTTTTGGTATTCATATATTGTTTGGTAAAATAAAAGTAGAGTCATTGCCATTGCATTTGTTTTGATTGACAAGTCCATTGAATAAGTTTGACATATAATCCTAACAAGCAATTCTCGAATGTCATTGTGACTTTGAAGGAGGAAAGGGCCACCAAGAAGTTGGGGAATGTACAACAATGTGAGGAAACACTACCAACAAGGCAAACGGATGCAAAAGAAGTAATTATAGTTGACGGAAAGAAGGATGAAGAAGGTGCCAAGAAGAAAAAGGGGGAGGTGGAGAAATTATTGGCAAATGAGATTCCTCAATTCACAAGTGCGGCATAGATTGTAGGGAAGGTGTATGAGAAGACAAAGAAGGGGAAGAGTGATCAAAAGGTGTGTTTGCCAAGAATACGTCTACATAGTACTTGTTTGTGTTGTTATAGTGTTTGAAGTCTGTAGAGGGTGTAGTGAAGAAGATTTGAATGGCTATGTAGTAGTTGAATGGTTTAGACTAGAGTTGGTTAGGAATGACACGATGTGATGCAATAGTATGTTTACATATTTGACTAGTGTCTGTGGTATGTGTTGAAGACATGAATGTACCTAGGCATTGTCCTTTGTATAAAATTAAGCCAATGAGAAGAGTTGTTTAGTAATTGGAGCATGTCATATGTCAATGTATGTAACTAGCATTAGTCATACTACATTGAATGTAATTGGAGATAGTCATATTTCTTTGTATATAACTAGGGCTTGTCATATTTTAGTGTTTGTAACTAGGGCTTGTTGTATTTTGTTGTATTTAACTAAGACTAATCATATGTAGTTGGGTCTAGTCAAATTTCAATATTTATTACTAGGCCTGAGTCATATTTCAATGTAAATAATTGGGTCTAATCATTTTGATATTGTATTATAGTTGCCTATCACTTTTTCAAATGTGTAAGTAGGAGAACTCACCTTTCAATATATTTAAGTAGAAGTACTTGAAATATGTATTGTATAAGCCACCATGGTCACCTTTTACTCATATGTACCTATTTCATAACGAATAGTGTATTTGGCATTTGCTATGTTTGTTTGTGGTTCCATCCTGTGGCAATTAATAGTCAACCGTTGCTATGCATGTAGATTGGAGCTACAAGGTCAATCGAACAACATTTGCAATGAGATTCAAAGCAGGTGCTTGCAAGAAGGAAGGGGGCAAAGAGGGCCGCTAAGGGGGGCAACCCTTCAAGGAAGAAGAGGCCTTTGGAGAGCTTGAAGTTCCCACTAGTGACAGTTTCGGATGACTCACATACAAAGGTCCTTGCATTAAATGTTGTAGGTCCTCTTTGTGACATCCGACCATTATATGACAATTGGGAATGGGGTCTAGATGCCACAATCCATTATGAGAAAGAATTTAAGGTAAAAATCAAGAAGAGGGCTCATTGTGGGGCATTTTTAACCATGTTGAATGTTCATCTTGATGTTGGAATGTAGACTCCAATTAGAGAGGCCCTTCTCTAAATAGTGGTTAAATTCCTAGCCATTGGAACTCCCGTAAAGTGGTGTTTTTTGTAGGGGAGGGAAAATGGTGGTGCCACTAGAGATCTGCACAATTTATTTAGTATGATTCTAGATCCAAGTCATGGCTTGGCTCATGTCCTTCAAGTTGATTGTGTTCCACTGCACAATTTGATCACTAACCATGAATGTTCTAAACATTGACCCATGGGATCCATTAGCATCAAATTATAATTTTCTAAAAACCATAATGGATCCTTTTGGAGCTTTAGGCCGCAACCCTTCTGACAGCAAATATTGTGTGACAATTTTGGATAAAGCAATCAGTCAAGCATTGAATTCAGTACCTTCGATACGTATTTTAAAACATAGTTTTTCTTATTGTGAATTTGTGAAGGCAAAGTCTCATTCTTTATTGACTGAATATCAATATTGCAACTATACATGCAGGTTGTAGAAGGTGGAATAAAGTTGGTAGAGGGTACATGTAGCTCAAAGAAACCAATAACTTTGCTCTCTATGGCCCATGGGGACGAAGGTGAAAGTGTTTGATGTCAACAATGACAAGAAGGCTGAAGAAAACGTACTTGCGTATGGAGTCATTGTCAATCTTGTAGGAGCTACACTTCATGGGTGACTCATAGAGGAGGGAAATCTATCCATCATGAGAACCTCTATTGTTCCAAGATTGGAAGGGATACTTCTATATGAGGGCAATAAGAATGATGACCTTCCAATGGTGTACTTGGGCGATGCTTTGAAGTCCATGACGAAGTGGCCCATAAAGGCCTTGGCTCCTTCCAATTAATGAATGAAGGCATTAAGTTGTAGAGTGCACATTCCATTATAAGGATAGATGTGTGCACATATATACTTACAAAGTGAGTGCATTTGATGTGTGTTTTGAATTTCAATAATAAATGCTATGGAAGTGCATCTTTGAATTAACTTACATATTAAGTGATATGTTGAGCTAGAAAACCATATTTACAATATGATTGCAAAGTGTCATGTACATTTGAAATGTATGGTGAAGAAGTTAGGAATGTATGGTAAAGATACTATAGAGATTAGAGATCACTCATAGTAGTCACACAAGGTTCGCAAAAAAATGAAAAGAATGTGACTAGATGTAGTCACTCTAAATATAACTTGATGAAGTTGTAGTTAGAAATACATATAAATAGGAACATGACTAGCAGAAGTCACACAATGATTATAGTATTCTTGAAAATGTGATTGTGTGTTTTGAAGAATATAACTCCATTCATTCATAAAAGTCATGAATGACATTACTCCCATAGTCAAATGTTTCCAAAAATATCACTTTGGATAGTCATATTGTACAACAATAATAAAATGATTGATGGCAGTCATCATCTATAGCAACAAATAATATGACTTGTACAAGTCATATTCCAAATCATCAAAACATATGACTCAGAGAAGTCATATCCAAGTAAGCAAAAAAATGACTACACATAGTCATATGCCAAGTCAATAAAAATGTGACTCATCATAGTCGTTTTTCACGTCATCCAAAAATATGACTACATGTAGTCACATGCCATGTAGGATTTTTTTTCTTTGCCTGGGTAGGTGAAGAGAAAGTCATGCCTCTAAGGTTAGTTAATGTATACACCATGTTGGCAAAAATTGTTGATTATACCTCCTAAATACAATGACTACAAATATGACTCATGTTTGAATCGACTAGTCAATAATGACTAGAACTAGTCATGTAGCACGTCATCTGCAATGATTTTTGCATGAGTCATATTTTTCGATTTTATGACTCACTGCAATCATATTCTGCAATCATAAAATAACCATTTTGTTGTAATGCACTAGGGTACAAATATTTCCAACTAAAGCTTGGAATGTATTCTTTTTCCTCCTTTTCAAAGTTAGGACTAATAAAGCCATGACACTTGTTCCAAAGTGGTGAGAAAGAAAGTAGGAAATAGTTATTAGGAAAGTAGTTCTTGAATGATAGGAATTGGAAGAGTCTAAACATCAGCTACTTGTTCAAACCACTTTTTGGCTCCCAAAATTTTTAGTAATTTCAATTTGGGGAATAAAATTATAGAAAATTTGCAATCTCCATATTTCCCATCTTTCAATCTAGCGAAAATTTCCATAGCCTCATATTGCTTATGATCTATCCCAAATCGCTTAACCCCTCATTGCCAGAAGTCCAAACATATGTAAAAGTATCCTTGCTTTTCAAGTGCTGTAAGTCTAAATTTCAATGAAGTATGAAAATCTCAACCATACAATCTTGTAGTGTGTATGTTGTAGATGGTGTGAAACAAATTTGGGGTCATTTGACTATGTAGATTGAATGATTATGATGTTTCAATGTTGAAAAAGGAAGCTGAAATTTTCTTAAAAACACTTTTAGAGGTGAAATTCGATTTCTAAACCTACTCACATGAAAAACCTTTAAACTACAAAGTGATTTGAAAGCAAAAGACAAATACTTTGGTGAAAAAACCCATCATTCAATTGACTCATTGTGACTGCAAAATTGTTTTGAAATGTCAAAAAACAATGAAAAAAGTAGCAAAAAATCACTTCTATGGCTTAACCTCCCTCTACTAAAATGCTTCTTAGTCACTCATTACCTCTTGGATTGACATGAAATTTTAACCACACAAACTGAACTAGTATGTAAAACTTTTCCTACAAAAATGATTGAAAACAAACCACGTATGAAGAAGTTATAAGCTGCGGTTCACTATAATGCAAAAATGTCTGGATTTTGGACTTCGAATTGCTCCCAAACACTTAAAACATCTTGGATTGACACGAAAATTTTTCCACAATAACTAGACCTCAAGAGTAACAAAACCCAACAAATTTTATTGAAAAAAAACATTTTAGGAAGAAGTTACAAGTCCCCAAAGTTGCAGCCATCAAAATGTTATGTGATGAACTCAAATTGGGCTCTCAAAAACTTGTATTGATCTGAAAATTTTACCAGTGAAACTAGACTAATATGTGCAACTTTTCCAAGTTTTATAGACTTCGGACATCAGATGCAAAAGTAGCAGCACTTTGAACTTGAATTTGACTGCCAGACAATGGGAGGACACTTTTCATCCTCTCCGGCGATGAGGGGTTAAGTGATCGGCTATGGGTGGTCCGACCTTAGTTAGATAAATTAAGAATTAGAGCAGGGCCAAACTCCGTTTCACAAACACTTAGTTCCCTACACAAATTCACAACAATGTCCTCCAGGGTTCTCAGGCAATCTGCATTCGATGTTTGCTAGAGGTTTTCACATTCAATTGTTCATCAATATTACTCCATATCATTCATAAGTCAAAGCATAAGATGAAGCTAATTCTTGCACACCTTTCAACAGGAATTAAATGCGCACCATGGAACCAACCAAAACACAAGATTACATAGAAGAATCCAGGTAAAATGTTGCATACCAACTACAATAAAGATTCCAGGTAAAACATTTTGCAAAATGAGCGTCATGTGGGTTACAGTATCAAGACAGCACCAAAATATGAAACATGAAATTTAGTCCAGAAATTGACGACAATCATCTCTTCGCACCATAAGAGTCATTAGTGAAGATGGAAAACTACAGAAGATAATGCCGCACTACACCCTCCCACTTCGAACTATCTGAACAGACTATTTTTGATGACGGGCTAGGCTGGGTGGACTCCACGTCTACAATAAACTATTCGATTCACTGGTACCATATCATTCAGCTATTTCTTACGCTTCGATGCTGAGGAGACTTTTGGTGTCTTCGGTTGACTGGCTCCTCCCCCGCGGCCTCTACCTCTTCCACCGCCTTTACCTACACCAGAGAAATGCAAAGAGAGGGACCTCACTAGTAAATGCCTTGAAACAACATTATGCACCTAGAGTTCGAGAGCGTGCTTGCTGAAATTTTGAATTACTAAATAACAGCGAATAATGCCTTACGCATTTATTAGCCAGCCTCCAATGCATATTTCTAGCATGCATTGGAGGCTGACTAAAGAGAGCCAAAAAGGTAGAAAGAGGGGAAACGGAAGAAGAAAGAAACCCATCATGAAATGTTAAATACCTGCTTTTGTTTTCGTAGTATCTAGAGTTAACGTCATTCCTGGTCTTGACTCACTCAGCAAGGCTGTTCAAAGCACAAATTGACAGTATCAACATATTTTGATCAGGTCCACGACGCTGAAATCGACGTTCATATTCAAAAATCAAAATTACCAGGTAAATCATAATAAAATCTCGCAAATATCATGTTTAGCCACCACCTCATTCCCTGAAAAAAAAGTTCATATTAAAATACCACGCAGATTCGTGTATGCATTTATTCATGCAACTCGAATACCACTTAGCAATTCAGGTTTGAACAGCTCTAGAAGAATCACGACATTTGACGACAACAGAGATGCTAAGAAACAAACCTAATGCCTTCTGCTCCAAATCCTCCTCCTCCTCGTCATTGCCTTCCTCTTCATCCCCTGTTAAGCGCCATAAATTGTTGCGAGGCCACAGAGAATGAGATGAAAGACATAACGCAAAAACAGACGTATATTGCACACGGTTTTGGAAACCAGACAATGGACCCAAATACATGCAAGTACTGAAGTCATGAAGCTTTGATGAACATACCAGCCCCGGTGGAATCTTCACGAGTCTCCATGTTTTCTTCGTCTTCAGCTGGCATAAAATTCATTCGAGCTGGCTTTTTGGAAACCTTCTTAGAACCAGGCAAAGATAAGACTGGCAGTAGGTCAGCAGATCGAACACGACGATCCCCTAGTCGTTGTTTGTAAGTTTTAGTAAGAGCTGCTTTAGTGGCACCTGGTACACCATCAAGCAGTCCTTCTCCACCCTGCACCTCCACATCATGATGACATCACATCGGTGAACATAAATCGCTATGAAAGATTCATAAAAGACCAGTCCACATTAAAGATCTTAATAAGTCCTACTTTGTATAATAAACCTTAATAAAAAATATTAATTATTACAGTTAGCTTCATGATTCCGTGCTCCGTCCAACAGTGATTCTCGACTGACTCATCCAGAATAGATTCTACGGCTGTAAAGATAAGTCTGGCCCATACAATTCATACAACAAAAACCATACCTTTAATGTAGATATGCTAACAATGGTATCCATATCCTCTTGGTCTAGAGAATATTCTTCTAGAACATCAACCACTTGCTGCACTGCCTCATCCTGCCACAAAAATCGCCACGACCAACAGAATAAATAGTCAATGAAATGTCATTTGTTGATGAGCAACAGAGAGGAAATATTCTTTATAGTCAATTTAAGATCAGCTTCGAAAAAATTAGATGCAACTGTCAAATGTCAGAGAGATGAGCATTCTCAACTAGCATCAGAGACCTCAGTTCAAAAAGCACAAACAGTGACATGCACAATGGGACCGTTTAACAGTTTTTCTCCTGGAAACCAAATACAAGACCAAGGTGCCGGTGAAAATTGTCAACATCAAAAGAACCTTCAATTACCTTCGGTAAGTTGTGCAGGGGTTGTGTCAGATGCATGGAAAGGAGAGGCAAATAGTCTAATCGAACAGCCTCCCTGCATGACATTAATTCAGAATGGAACTTCAGAGGACCACAGTATCAACTTGCAGAATGAAACTGATCATTCCAATCCGTGTTTGTATATTACCTTGTACATGGTAGCAACAATAATATCTAGTCGCACAGTATTCGTGCAAGGTTACATTGTCTCTAAACGATTACAAATAGCCATAAAAACATTAGAATGAGTGAAGCCTACGCGACTTCTAGACTATAAGCGACAAATATTGGTTTAGAAATTAGCTCTAGCCGATGATAGATGACACGCTCTTCTTACCTGGTGGGTTCACAGATTCGAGAAGCCAGAAGGTGGACATGCACATCTTCCAAGAGGCGCCTGTTCTTGCCAAAAGTTGAGTTCTTTCCAAGCCATCCCCCGAACCTATTAAAATTTCTTTCACCCTGTACACATTTTCAGTTCTGTTACATTGACGTATAAGAGGAAGCATTTCCAGGTGTTTCTAAATCTGAGGATTACGGAATTAGAAGAACGCTAGAAAACAGGGAACACAAGTTTCGTAATACCTGGACCAGCACCTCTCGTCGGCCATGTACATAAGCAGCCCTGCAAGCCCCTTACCGTAATAAAATTAGGGTACCAATGTCTTGCTCTTTATAATAAACTAGTGCAACCACTCATATCTTCATAGATTCACAAGAAAGATCCTCAGTTCCTCCGCATGAGAAAACACCAACAAAGTCGAGTACATCCACATCACCTATATAGAGATACCCCCAACTTTCACAAGCAAAGGTCATATATGTTGGTAACGAAAAACATAATGCCATTATACTAGTCTAAGCTAGCCTGATCAACTGCAGATTTGACACCATGTTCGAACAATCATATTCATCTCAAACTAGACTAAAAGCACACGTAATCTAACCTCAAGACGTGTGCATGCAAAAAAATAGTGGAGGACATAAGGTATAGTGGTGCGTACGGTATAATGGAGGACATAAATGCACCCATTTGAGCGTGCTGCCATTGCCGATATCTTCGGATCTGGACATTCACAATGTCTCCTTCTGCTATACTCATGGCGGTGCGAGCTATAGCATCCATCCGAGCAGTCCCATTATCATCTCGGCCACCTCCACTTGGGCAGTAATTTAAGTAATTCTCCTGAATGAGAAGTGGCACAAGGTCCATATCTGACATTGCAGCATCCATACGTTGATCCATTCGCAGTCGACCTCCGTCAAATCCTAGTAACCTAAAGCCAGAAATAAACATTACAATTCAGGTTCCGTCCTCCGAATGAACCAAAATGGTACATTTCTAATCATACAAGCGATGATCTCTTCGAGCAGCCAACTTACATCCTAAGTTGAGAAGCTTCAATCTACTATAATAATGAACTGCTGTACAACGATACTAGAGAGAATAAAAGGTCGTTCAAAACAACGTAGGATTATAATGCAGGTGGAACTCACTTATCAACAGCTGAGAAGGGAGTAACATCCTCGTCTTTTGCACTAGCCATAAGTCTTGTGCGTACATCCGCATACTTAAGAGTCCGAGACCTCAAGCTCATGTATTGTAACTGATTCAAAGCCATTCGCATGTCCCCATTCACTCTTTCAGACAGCTCTTCCAAAGCTAACTGCCATCATCACATCATTTCAGTCTGAATTAGTTCCTCCAATACGTTCATCAAGCTTAACCGTTATTTCCATGAGTCACCAATTGCACGTTGCCAATTTAATAACGTACAAACAAGGGACAAGTCTCCACAGATTGCCAATAAAATCACAAAGCGTCTCTCAGGAACACATGCTTCTGCAGAATATTCCAACACTTAGCTCAACTTCTGCTATATCGAACATCAGCCAGGTAAATTATAAAATTTTCTCCTCCCAAGTGCCTAAAGTTTTGATTTTATATTTATTTGAAGGACCTTCGAAGCAGCAAGGACTAGTAGATAAAGCACTCCAAATCTAACGGCTAAGCAAATCAGACACGGCAAAAATTAAGTAATGCAGTTACCATGCTGAAGTACGTCCACAAAATCAACATATTCAATATGTCAGCGATGCACGCATAGAGCAATTCAAAATCGTCACACTAAAGTTGTTGATATCCTCATGCTATGATAGACCTATCCAAGATAAACATATCGAGTAATTTAAACAAACTACATCTCGGATCTGCATGAAGGAAAACCCCTACACACGATGATAGTGACCTACTACAATTTACCCTCAGTCAGGAAAACAAGAATGTACAAAAGGATGCAATGAAAGCTGCAGAATAAAGAACTGAGACTTTTTGATGTGTTCAAAAGCTCTTAAAACTCACATCATCAACTTCGAGTCCTTCTTTTGTCGCAATTTCTTTTAACCTCTTGGCCATCTACAATACCGAATAGATCAGAATTATGATCATCAAAATTCCAGTATCATGGTCGCAAGGCGGCAAAGGCATTCTAAAAGAAATAAAAAAAGACTTCTTAAAAACAATATTTTGCAACACAGCTTCTGAAGCTTGGACTGTACCTGTTGTTTTGTTGGTTTTCTGTAAGCCAAAGGCAAGCAATAATTTATGAGGCTTTTTAACTTTTGGCTGTATTTGTCATTGCAGATGCAGATTATGGGTATGTGGCTAGATTTAATGCTTGCAATAAGGTCAGCTACTCCACCTCGATCACCACCGGACATACCATCCACTTCATCCATAATAAGCACACTCTTCCTGCAACCAGTAACCAGAACACGGGCAGTCAGTACATCGACTCAGCACCCAGACGCAAAAGTGTATAAATAAATACGAGAAAGCGAATACAAACCTCGACAATCAAGTAGAAAAAATAAGCATGGATTTTTAGGAGCAATCGTATCATTAACTTATTCAATAATAGCTAGCTTTTCTAACACAAAGTGAGACCTCAAGCAATTAGAAACAACCTGCAGCTTTGTCGAGATACTTAGAGACTGGACCACTACCATAGCTCACTTGTACTGAGCCTGATTCAAGGCTTAAAAACAAGGCTCATACACTAATGGAAACTACGCCTGAGGTAACCATTGGAGTTCACCACCTCTTTGCGGAGTTGGGCACATTGTTGAATTCAGTGGTTCTACCACTGGCTATCTCAGGCGCGCTTTCCACTGGCGCTAGCCCATAGAAACTCGAACCATGCAGAGCTGTTTAAAACTTCTAAGGCAACAAATCAACATGTGCCATCAACTATACAGCCAAGCAAGATAGAACTTCCTAAGCTTCGCCATTCATGTTGTGCGGGTTAACCCAGAGTTGAGCACCAGATACAACGAAAAAAAGATATAGGCCATCCACCTCAACAAGGACCAACACAAACAACCATCAGGCCAAAACGAAAAATAAAATAAAATAAACAAAATGAGTAAAATTTACCTGTCACTTTTGCTGCCAAAATCTAATGACTTATTACTTATCATCTCCTTTATCGTGTTAGAGGTTTTACCCCCCATACCGGTCTTTACGTTGGAATCCGACTTTCCACGACTGTCACTAGCATTCACCTGTCAAGAGAAATAAGCAAGGCAAATCAATAATGCATGTCAGTCGACACAAGCAGATGCTAAGATGAAACAGATTGTATATTCTTCACCAAGCGTGGGCGGTACAAGCTACAGTACATATTTCAGCTTCATTTTATGCAGACGCTGACTACGTACTCTAATATCAGAACTGTTAAGTTCCGGTTCTCAACACAATTTATAAAGCACTTCAAAAGGACAGTAATTAGGGAAGTATTCAAAAAGGAAAATGCAAGAAAAATCCTCAGATTCATTGAAAACTTGATAGCATCGTAAACATAGCTGCTCGGAAAAGTACAGAGCAGAAAGTGTAAGTACCTCCAAAGCCTCGTAGCCCAATAGTTGGCAGACAAGCCGGGCAGTAGTTGTCTTTCCGATTCCCGGCTGTCCACTCAGCAGCACAGCCTTTTTTTGTGTATTACTACTGGTTCCCTTCTTTCCATTCATTGAGCTTCCATGATGCTTCTCCCACTGCAGGAGCCAATCTTTCACTTGATGGACCTGCAATCAAGTGATTGGAATCAAACAGCGGAATCGACTCAGGGCAACTCTGAGGATGCGACGCAGTTTCCATAAACACCACCAGTGTCCAAGGGCAGATAGATAAGGAGACGCCCAGAGGTATTATGACAAGCGCGACAACCCATACAAGCGAAGCTGGACTGGCAGTACAGACAGGTGAGACAAGTTGCCAGAAACTGCCGCGACAGATTTTGCGTTCATAGTGTGCTATCCACACCTACTATATACTGATAACGAATAAGAGTGGGTAAATAACACAGGAGGTTAAAATCTGGTGAAAAAACCGGGCCACCAAAAAAGTTGACAGGGTTTTTAAAAAGTTACAATAGATTGGTTGCCAATGATGTCATTCATGGATTGTGGTCGATGTTTATGAGGCCATGACTCCGATTCAGCTGCATGGGACTTCCCATTGTCCACAGATGAAGAAGTTCCGTTTCCAGTCTTGCCCCTTCCTTTCTCAACATTATCTGCCTTCGACTTTGGTGTTCTAACCACTTCAACAGCTGAAACAATAAACAACAAGGCCTCAGATTGCAGTTGCTTAGAATGTTCCACTTCCTCCATATCGTCAGAGAGAAGCACCAAATAAAGGAAACGCACTCATTCTGAACTTCCAAAGGTCAACGACGTACTCAGCATACGTTTAATTCAGGACGAAAAAGGGAAATTACAACTATTCGTTTCAGCTAACACAAACCTTTCACAGGTACGGTCGTCACGGGTGGCTGAGACGTGGCTGCTGACTGCTTCGACTTACTTTTTCGAATCATGTCAAATAAGCCATCTTCGGTCAAGAACTTCACTCTGAATGAAGAAACAAATATCGGAGCTTAATAGCAACTCTAGAACTAGATGCAATGGACAACATCAGCAAAGACTCATTACACCACAAAGTAAGTCTATCACAGAGAACGAACCCAAGCTCTTTAGCCTTCTGTGACTTACGACCCCCAACATCTTCATCCGCTAACAAATAGTCCTGTCAACATAACAATACCGATTCAATGTCAATGCGTCATTTCAGGTGGCGGAATGAGTATGCACTATCTCGAATTCCCTTCGCAAAATTGCACTAGATTAAGTGCCCAGTAAGGTTCAAAAAGGAAGAGCCACGTACTGTTTTCTTGCTGACAGAGCCCGTGATGCGTCCCCCGTGAGTTTTAATCAGGTGCTCCGCTTCCTCTCTCTCCAAACTAGTTAAAAAAGAAAAAAGAAGCGTCCATATCAAAGTGTTAAGAACAAGACAACGTCGGAAGAAACGGAAACCACGAGATATCATAAATTAAAAAAAGAATAGAGTAGCAGGAATAAAAAGCTCAGTTCCAAAACACATATACCTATCCAGCGTCCCACTGATAACGAAGGTTAATCCTGCCAACGCATCCTCTGCACCTTCAGGAACCTCCTGCTCACCACGTTCCAAAAAGCACGAGACGCATAATATTACACACTCTTCCAGATCCAGTATCACAAAAGACCACATGTACCATGAGAGGAGACAATCAAACCATGACCTTACACATTTAAAAAGCTTCCTCTTTGAGTAGTTGGAATCTGGAGTCATTAAAGGTGTCGTTAAAAACAGTGGCCATTATTCATTCAGCATACCTTTTCACCCTTGTGAGGTGGAGCTTCCCTTGTGCCAAAAGCGAAACCACCACCCCTTCCTCCTCCCCCTCCACGCCCTCGTCCAGCTGGTGCTGATTTCTTTGGGGGAGGTTCAGGAGCGTCTTCAGTAGACCTAGCAGCAACAGAAGCATCTCCCCGGCCCCTGCCCCTACCCCTGCCTCGTCCCCCTGAAGGCGGTTTTGCAGGTGAAGCATCAACATGCATATCGTTCGCATTTGAATCTGCTTTGCCCTTTCCTCTACCAGCACCTCGTCCAACTGCAAGTACCTTAGCAGGACTTGCATCAATATCCATATCCTGAGTCCCCATCCCATCAGATTCCCCTCTCCCCTTTCCTCTTCCTCTCCCTGCTGCCGGCGTCTTCTCACCAATCTCATCATTTCGTGCCTTTTTAGTGAGAGGTTTTTCAAATTCGTCATCATTGGAATCTGCATTCACTCCGTCCTTGAACCTCTTGCTTGATGCAGCATTCGACTTCGCGACTGAGGCTTTGCTGTCATCCTGTCCACTATTAGCCTGAGTTGTTGGAGAAGAGCTGGAGAAAAACTTGCTGGTGGATTTATATTTCCCTTCTGTGCCGTTCTTCTGTCCATCTTTATTCGTGTCCTGGAAAGGTGTAAGCGATTTCTGAGAGACTAATTTGGCACCTCCTCTCACGCACAAGATTTCGAGGGTTTAGGGTTTTGATATACAGTATGACAATCATAACCAATACTTCACATGTGAATCAAAAGCGAAATTATAAATTCGTGACGGAAAAGTCTACCTTTCCTCATGAGAATCACGTACGAACTACTAAGAATGACTTACATGTTGTCCTCATACAAACATTTGAGAAGCAAAACTCACACTCGATGCAGCAGGGGTGCTTTTGGCAGGCTGCTTCAAGAACCATTTCCGAATATCGCCTGATGCCATTGATCTCCAATGCAAATAAAAGCTCACGCTTCACCGTCTGTTTCCAGGATCCGCTTCAAGCAAACTAAAAAGTGAATATTTTGTCAACAATCAAGTCCTTTAGAAACCATCACTCCACCCCAACCGCCGAAAACAACCAAAAACTGGTACATGAAGAACCCCATGCCCCTGGTTATGGCCATGGTGATGTTGGTCCTGCATCATGGAACCAAGCTCTAAGTTAGTACCTGCAAAATCAGCCCGCTGTGGGCTTCGAACCCTAATTCGTGCTCTTCGCACTTCCGTCTACCCTAAATGGGCAATCCTATCAATCCAGTAGCTCTGTACAAAGCCAGCGACGGAGGTGTGCTCTGAGAAAATTTTGAAGAAGCTCAGACACAGATCTCCGATTTCACAACTGTAGCACCCAGTGCTCCCCAAACAATCACCCGGCGTGGGATACAGCAATCGACTGCTATAGCAGTTCGACAAAAACAAATGTTAACTTGGTTCTGAGAGCACGCGGGAAAGAGAGAACGTCAGTCGCTGCTTGAGCTTGATGGCGAGGCTTCACGGGGAAGGCAATAGTGCCCAGGCTCTAAAACCGTCCTCTACTGTAGATGAACAGATTGGAGTTTTGAGTGTACCGGAGGTGAACATAACGATTCTAGACGACATGAACATTTCAGCTTCGAAATTACATAACTAATAATTCCACAAACTTGGGTTAATCCCATGACCACTGATTTCAAGCCTCACTGCCCATCACTCCATTTGCTGCCATTTTGCAACTAGATATGAATTGAAAAATTTATACAAAATTTTCAGAGATGAAGTGATAATTCTACTATAAGTCTACAAAAATTCAAATTGGTGGGGTGGGGATGAAAATATTGTGAATTTCTTAAAAAAAAAATAAAGAAATTTCATATCAAATACCAAATTATACTCAAAAAATATGAAATTTTCACCATACTTAATTGTCTTTAAAACCAAAGGTCACCCCTTTCATGAAAAAGAATCAAAATTTCAAAAATCAAAATGATTTTGAAAATAAACAAATCATCTTGTCAAATCCAAGGAAGATTAATTGTAAAGTCCAACTCTTGGAAAACATGTCTATACGATTTGTTGCCAATGCATATTCACTTAACAATGTATGGAAAGGGTGTTTTTATAATGTAATTCATTTTTCATCATGAATCCTCAAAGGGTACATATGGGAAAATTTAAAGATGAGAGCTTCACTACTCATTGTCAAAATATAAGAATTGTGTTCAATGTAGAACTTCATAACTCATTTGGGCATAGTAGAATGAATTTTTCAAGAACCTTTGAACTAAAAAAAGTTGATAAATCAAGCTAACTTTCATCTCCAAAAATCCTTTTGAGATTTAGAGACTCCAATCAAAAGTTAAGGACAAAATTCAAAGAAGGTGTTTGAAAATGTTAAAGAAAATGTCTCTTCTAATCCCTCTTTGAATTTTGTCCCTAACTTTTGATTCAAGGCTTTAAATCTCAAAAAAAAATTTGGAGATAAAATTTAGAAAGATTTCCCAATTCTTTTTAGTTCAAAGTTTCTTGAAAAAATTTACTCTACTATGCCAAAATGAGATCGTAAGTTTTACATTGAACACAATTCATGCTTTAATTTGACTTAACTAGGTATGAGTGGTTGAACTTCTATTAATCCTAATTTACATATCCCACATGGGTTGTTTTACCTCATACCACCCCACTTATATAAACAAATGGTTAGTACAATGACACTCCCTCACAACAAAAGTGACGTTCATATCTAGGTGAAAGTACATGTCAAATAATTTCAATTTATTTGATTTTTAAAAATTAGACCGTGCCAATTTTTGGCTTTTGGATACAATGCTCCTATGTAATGGGTTCTATAAGGCTTAAGTACATAAGAATGCTAGAAATCTTTGAAATTTTCATTTTTTGAAATAAATCAGCACTATCTGACAACCATGCACCTCACGTTTACTAGAAAGTAATGACTATAAAATTGCTTCTATGTGCATGCCACATCACACACCATGTAGATTCGGTGGATACCAAAGAATGTAGGTGAGAATGCACTATAAATCCTACAATTAATACTTCATCCTCAAAATCCCACTAATACCTGTAGTATTTGTGCAATTGATTGCAGCCATGCTATGGTTTTTAATTTATCCAACAAAGGTCAAAGCACCCATAGCCAATCACTTAAGCAATTTAGGATAGATTGTGAGGAGTATGAAGCAATGCAAATTTTTATCATTTTGAAGATATGAAATATGGGGATGCAAATTTTTCATAATTTTATTCCCAAAATTGAAATCACTATGAATTTTGGGAGCCCAAAAGTGGTCTAAACAAATAGCAAATTTCTAAACTCTTCCA